>JANHFX010020175.1:0-13307 GCA_027560015.1 Chloroceryle amazona
TTTGTACCATTGAATTTCTCTTGTTTTGTATTTCTGACTTGAGTCCCTCGTTGTTTTGCTTTTCAAACCATTACACCCTGTTTCAAATGTGACTCCATTGCACTCTCCAGTGTAAACAGAGAGCTGTTTGTGCATTGGAAAAAAAAAAAAAGACACATGAAACCCCCTCCCAAAATGTAGCAAAATAAAACTGTCTCCTGCACATCAAATGCTCCCACTTTTCAAAGGGAGTGGTGGTGATGGAAAAAGTGACAGGGAAAACAGATCATGATGTGACAGATGTTAGTCATACTCCTTAATGCGGTACTGGAAAGCACTCTCATTGTACCTTGATAAAAGCTGGGTATGAAGCAGAGCAAGAACATAATTCTTTCTTTTTCCATCATGTTTTGGAGTCTACATCCTTTGCCCTCTCTTGAGCATGATGATCAACTTTCTTTCTCATTAGGTCCAAATGCAATATGACAAACACACGGATTTCATTCATTCATTCAGCTGAGTATACAGGACTAGGGAAATCATCCTTGGTGCCTCAGATCAAACATGTACACTTTAGTCTGCATATATAGAAACCCTGAAAGCTCACAATTCCCACAAGACTGTAAATGTGACTGAAGAACAAAAGAATCTCACCTTTACTTTCTGCATTCTCTTTGCTCTCCATTTTTTTAGATGCTTCTTGTTCCTAATTATTTCATTATTTATTCAGCACAGTCAAGGTACTCATTTTAACAAGACACAAAATGATAACAATCCCTAATCCCTCAAGAGCTTATGTTTATAAAAACAGGTATTACACATTGCTCCAGCTCTCCTTCTGACTTATGATAGTTTCCTGTTTTTCTGTCTCTTACCATGTCTTGAAAAATCTGTGGAGTCAATGTGTCACATGTAACATTAATTGCATCATGATGTAGTTGGCAAAGACTTTTTGATCAATGCTGCATATTTTACAGGGGTGACCATGCTACTGCCATGATAAAAAAAATCAAAGTACCCTCAGTCAGGCATAACCACTTTTAATAACATTGAATTTTCAACTCAGTGATTTAAATTTCTTTCACACTGAATTTGCTTATTGAAGGATTTATTGTAAGGCAATCAACGGCAATATTTTTATTTTTCTTGGAATTATCTTAAATTTAAGTCCTATGCTCTATTCCTATTACTGATTTTTGTTTATTAGCATCTGTCATCTCTAAATCTCCAAGTATTTCACAAATAATCTCTTGAGATGTTTTCTGGATGGGGAAGCTGAGACAAAGGGTCTGAACCAAGGAAAGCCAAGGATCATTACACTATATGCTCTTTCACAAAAAAACTTAGGTGTGGAAATATCTCAGGTAATAATAAATATCATTACACTATGGTTAGTTTTGAATAAACTAATGCCTAAGCTTATTCTCAACTTTCTTTTCCATTGCTTGACAATGAAGGTATTGATTATACTCAGTGTTAACATCACTAAAAGGAATGAAACCTTTAGTTATTACCAGGCATTATGCATAAATTTATATTGTGCTGGCAAAATATAAAAGCCTTCATTTCAGAATAATGGGACAAAATAATTTGAGATGGAACAGAGGGGTGATAAGTCCTGCTACAGAATTTGTGTAGCAGTAGTAGGCTGTTTTGGATTTATTTTATTTCACTTTAATTTAAGGTTATGTTATTTGGTATTTAAATTTTAAATTTAAAGCTGCTTTAGATGCGTAGGTTTTTATTTAGCAAATGTAACATTTAGAGTTACATAGCCATACCACAGGAACATCTTAAAGAAAAAATTGAGTAGTAATTGAAACCCAGTTCTCCTTTTTCATTAACCATCATGAATTCATGAACTCCATGCATTCAGCCTTCCCTCCAAACCCTAAACCAGCCAAGAACACACAACAGAATATGCCCACAAACAATCAAAAGAAAGGGAGATTCGACAAAGACTGAGAAAAAATGAGAGATATGAAGATTTTTAAATCTAACATGACATTTGAAAACATTCCTCTTTCTGCTCATTTCTGCAGGAGTTCTTCCTTCCTCTTTTGCCTTTTATTTATTCAGCCTGTAAAGGTCTGTTTTTTCAGGTCAAAGGCTGTGTTTTATTTTCATGGCCTAACATAAAAGGGACCCAATTCAGGGCATTTCTTCAGTGTAAAGGAAATTATAAACACTGCTGATATTAAGAGAAGCTTATTTTCAGGAGGAGGCAGTGACTGTTAACAGAGCTGCTCCATGTCTGTACTTTTGATTAAACTATCAGCAACTGTCTCTGCAGATGCAAGTGTGTGCAAACACACTATTTGAGAAACAACATAGGAGGAAAATTAGGAGGCCCACGCAACAGTTCCTGGGAAGGGGTTACTATTTTCAACCCAAGAGACAAATCTCTAAACACCTAACCAAATTCTCAAATCTTAAGTGATAGTATAAGAGGAAATGGCTTCAAGTTGTGCCACAGGAGGTTTAGGTTGGACATTAGTAAAAATTTATTCACCAAGAAGGTTCTCCAGCCCTGGAACAGGCTGCCCAGGGATGTGGTGGAGTCCACATCTAAATCTCTGGAGAGATTTAGATGATGTGCAGATGTGGTGCTGAGGGACGTGGTTTAGTAGCGACCTGGAGATGCTGCATTAATGGTTGGATTTGATGATCTTATCCAACCTAAATGATTCTATAACTCCTTCTAGCCAGCACAGACCAGCAGAAGAAGAGCCAAAGACAGCCCAGGGACACTGAGCAGCCTTATCTTGCTGCTGCATTGCAGTTGAGAAATCTCCCAGTGTCATATAACTGTATCATCTCATCTAGTTCTGCCTTGGGAGAGACTACATTGAGACACATCCTGCAGCCTTATCACCTCACAGTTAAATGAAGAGGGCGAAGTCCAAGATGCAGAACAGAAAATGAGACAATCTGGGCTGTTCAGCAGCAAAAAAGGCTGATGCAGACATCACCTGCAGCACGTGTTGCTGAAAGTGAGAGCCACTGCAGAAGGTTAAACTGCACAAGGAAACAAGGACAAATGGCATCTAGGATTGCTCCAGAAATTCCAGTTAAAATCTGTGCATCACAGTGTAAGAGAAACCAGAAAGCAGAAGGCAAGATTGTCTCCTGTCATGGGTTAAAAAAAGGTAACAAAGGAAAGGAGAAGCAGTTTGGAAACAGAGGGAAAATATCTCTGAGCAAGTAGCAAATAAGATAACTTTATATATATCAAGAGTTAAACTATTTTTTGCTTTGGCAACTGAGTTTAGTGGGAGAAGAGAATTTCTAAGCCTTTGTTTTGTTGTTCCTTCCACAGTAAAAAAAGAAAAAAGAGAAAGTGAGAGACACTTCTTGCTCGAGATTAATTATTGAGTGTTCCAGAGCTTTATAACATATTTATATACTCCCTAGAATTTGGTACACTCTCTCTCTCTTTCTCTTTTACTGATCTCCATCCCAGCACTTTTCATTCAAATACCTCACGAGACCCTGCATGGTATCAAAAGAGGTGGCGGTGCAGGGGAAATGCTGGTTGTGCCGTATAGCTCCTGCTGGTGTTGCTCCATCGGAGGGCTTCCCAGGCACCTTCTTCAAACAGCTTTGTTCTCAGGAATTCAGGAACATGGCTGCAGAGGCACATACTTGTGCCAAAGCCTAATATTTAAACTTGCAGTTCATCTAGAAATACTTCTTACTACCTTAATTATTACCCATTGCCACAGAATTTGATTCACTTGTGTCCCTTTTCTGCAGCTTGTTGTTTCTCTTTAATCTTATCCCTCCATCCCACTACATCATAAGAAGAAAAATCAGATTAAAAAGTATTTGAAGTTTGAAATGAGGGTAGTGGGATGACTGATTAATGTCTACCACAAGAGAATTAATGTTACTAGATGAAAGTGTTGCTGATGGACAACTCAGATGACCTAGAGGATGGTGCAGAGAATGGTTGATGGACACAAATCAAGAGCTGCTGTGCTACCCATGGTGAGGAGTGGGGACATGAGCTGACATTTGCCACTGTTACTGAGCACTTTGGTGGTACACTGCCTCTCCAAAACCTTAAGCAAATATTAACAAATTCATTAGTGGTCCTCCACTTGCAGAGACAGAGAAGGAGAGGAAGAAGGTGAAGTCTTGTCTCCATTGACTTCAGTAACAGATCATTTTTTGTGAAGCCAAAGGTTCACCCCAAAGTGGTTTTCTAAAGACTATGCTGAAAACAGATCATCTAAAAAGCATTCTTACAGTTTTCCATCATTGTCGTGCTTGTGATATTGAGTGCCTTGGTTTACATAGACACTTCGTCAGTCACTTTTTTTTTATGTAAGCGTTCTAGATACTTGAATTACCTTTGGAGCTTGGGACAGCAGTAGGAAAAATTAAGAAAAAACAATTTTGAATGAGATGCCATCACATGCTCTATACTTGGTACTGTGTGCAAGACATACCATGACTCTATTTCTTCATTCAAATTGCCATGAAAGCAGTGAAGAAATATATCTGAGACATTAGCTACAGGTGCTCAGAATATTTCTCATTGTTAATAAATGTCCTGATGAAATCACAGGTTGTAAAATGGTGACATGCAGATTTCACATCATTTGCGTGTTAAACCAGAGCTGGACCTGTGAGTTGGGTACTGTGCGTGTGTTTACTTCAATATAGACATGGACTGTAATGACAGTACCAGGATATGTTACAATTTGTGGAGCAAAATCATGTTTCAAAATTACTTGAAAAAGCATTTATACAGAGGAAAAACAGCTTTATTGATTTATTAAAACAAGCACAAGATACAAGTTATTTAACTTCTGCATTTAAAGGTAGGGAATCTATTGTAGTCTGTTCTTTAAAGAATACAGATGTAGTTACAGAGGAGGAATATTTGCCCAAACACAAACTTTTGCAATGTGTAGATGTCTTAGCTTGCATTAGCCAGCCTGGGCTTCCTCTGTACTTCTTTGACTTTGTGTAGAGGAAATACACCTCCAGAAGCAGAATCACTTAATCTTAAAAGCAACTTCTGAAATATATGTTAGATCAATCGTATCTTGTTTTTCTTGAATCACTTTGGAGAGAATCTAGTCAACTAGATAACATACAGTCACCTACACTGTAGATATCTAAAGTTAGGAGAGGTGAATATTTTGCCGGGTAGCTTATAATACTTCCCCAGCAGCATCTCAAGGCAACAGACTCAAAGTCTTTAGAAATACTTATCAGAGAAATAATGCAATCTAATCTAATCTTTCTAATGGAGAGAGATAGTTACATATAGACAACCACTCAGTCTAGCCAGAGATACTATCCTATGGAGTTACATTTCTCTCTCAATCTCCTCTAACTAAACAAGATACTTAAATATTGTGTCGCTACAGACAGGGAGAAAAAAAGATCTCCTAAGGCTGAATGTCTCTCTGTGAATGTCTTCAGTGAACTAACAACTGATTTCTGTTTAATTATATCTCACAATGTTGCAAGGGGCATGGAATGCTAGCCTTATACTTGCTACACCCTGTGTCTTTTGCAAAGGATGCAATTAAAGAGTGATACGAAGTGGGATTTTAAAACTAGGACTTGCATTACTTGACATTATGTTTTCTAAAATGATAAACTTGGAAGGCTCAGTTTTCAGGGGTCCTGAAATAATTTCTTCAGGTCCTGGATACCTGAAGAAAATGATTTTCAGAACTCTTTTTTGACCCTGATAAAATATAGTGGCATTTATGAACTATAGTCAAAATAGGTATCTGTTTCAGAAATGCAGTCCCTAGTATCTATAGGCTTGCAGGTGCCTGTAACTCATAATCCTATGTAAACATATTAACACTTCAGTTAGATCTGTTGCATGTCAATATTATAAAATCATTCAATTTTCAGACTCATGGCTGTATCCTGACTCAGTTAAAGACACACTTCTTTCAAAGTGTGTTTACTATCTCTAAATATATTCCCAGAAGAGACGAGAGGGAAATATTTTCAGTTATAAAATCATCATAAGAATTCTGGTATCCCACATGGGTCCAAATCCATGTGAACATGGAAAAGTCCAAAAAGTACTCCTGAGAGACCATCACTAGCTGTCATAAGAAGCATTCATCTTTATATTAATTTTTCAGACAGTGCTTCAAAAGATTCCCTACTGCCCTTAGACTTCTTTCTCAGAGTGCTTTCACCTTCTTCCAGCTGGATCTTGATGCAAGAAAGAATTTAAACCTTTGGTCTCTTAGTTTTATCAGCCTCAAATAGCTCTTTTAAATCACAAATCTCTCACAAATCAAGCAAAGGAAGCTCTATTCTTCTTGATACAGGTAAGCAATGAAAAGCATTTCACAATGAACTGACAGGGGTTGATCCCCACTCCAATTTTAATGTCTGTTAACCAGCTGAAATCAGATTCAGATTCCACAGAGTCATGGAGCAGAGTTGATCAGTGAATGTCCCTAACTGCAGGTCTAACACAACAGATTACTTCCGCACACTTGAAGCCAGATCAGAGTAAATCTTTATCATGTGTTCCTTTATATACCATGCTTTTTTAAGGGCAGTATCATGAAGACTCTGTACTCATTCAAGTAATAACAAGCCTACTGCCATTTCAGTTTAACTTCCAGGTGTCTGCACATTTATGTTAGAGGACAAGACTGTATTCAGCTACAGGTCACAATGGTAATCCCTTTTAATATATGAGGAACACTCCTCCTATCTCCTTTTCTGATCCAGCTTTCAAGAGCAAGGCAATGTCAGTATTTTATTACTGATAATCGTTTTCTTAGTCACTGGGTTCTTCTAAGATAACCTCCCAGAGCTTTGCTTTGTTTTTGTGTTTGCTTAGTCTCCATACAACACATCTTGCTACATAACTGTTTTTAGTCAGGCAGTCCTCTAGCTCCATTGTCAGTAGGCTTAATGGAAGTGACCCATTCTCCACCCAGTGATCATTCTGGAGTGCATCGAACACACAGAAGGACCAACTTCTGGCTCCTTTTTTTTTTCTGCTGTCGAATATACTCCTTTTTTTTTTTTTTTTCCCAATCAGGATTCCTCTGGTTTTGTGTTTCATTCAGTACTTCAGCTCAGTGACTACTGGGACTGAAGTATAAGAAGCAGCTTTATAACCCAAGTACCAATATTCTAAGTTTTCTAAGGAGAGAGAACATCTAACTGTGCTATTTTTTGGCTATTCACTTTTTAAAGATTCTATCTATCTGAAAAGTCTCACATGAAAAAAATCACAAACAATGCCAGGCAGAGTTCAGCCCATGATAACACAATTCACAACTTTGAGCCAGAGGAGGTTTGCATGAGCCAAAATGAAAGCTTTATGGAAGATCAAATCCTTCAAATCCTGGCTCTTGGGCTGTTGGCCTAAGCTAATATGAGACTGAGATTTGGTGCCAAAACACTCTCCAGCACTTTAACACCTGGGGTATTTCTTTGACTGTAGACAAGTGGATGAGTGAGGATGATGTCCATCTGCAGCCTAGTTCATCAGGTGGGAAACTTGGGTTAAATTACCTTCTCAGCTTGTAGGAAACACAATTCATAGATCATGTCTGTTGAAAGTGTGCTACATCTCCCTGCAGAAGGTAGACCACCAGACAGGAAGAAAATAAATTTTGGATGTCCAGAGGTAAAGCCACTTAATGACATGAACAACTTGTGGAAGAAGTCTTCAGTTCCAATTTCTGTTCTGGTTTTATGTGTCACATAGATGCATTTCTGGCTGTACTATGTGTTAAAAATAGACATTACTGTGGGTGTGGCACAGTGCTGAAGCAGCTAGAGAAATATCAGATATGGTGCGGTTTCCCAAGTCACGTTTCCCTTGGACAGTACCACTTCCTTTTTTATGCAGCTTAGACGGCTTGTCATTTTATTTGATTTCTGGATGGCTCAAAGGGACATTAACATTAAAATTCAGTGTAACTTAGGTATTAGGTGCCTGAAACTTTTCTGGACATAATCCTCTAGGCTTGTCTTCTGATCATCCAAAGTATTATAACATATTGAAAGAGAGATTGAGTGAATTTCTCAGTGTCTAACGAGGAGGCTTCTGAAGGAAGAGATTTAGGCATTGCTGTCTGTCATTTCCATTAATAGACTATTAAGCCCTACCTCTTCATGAAGTTGAAAATGACATGATAGCCACCTAGGTGGTATGCAAAAAGGGCAAATGGAGAATTCAGAAAGAAATGAAAGCTAATTTTGTTTCAAAGGAAAAGTTTTGTTTCAAAAGAAAAATTATGATAAAAATATGCCTACTATGATTAAAAATATGGATGATTTGATTTGTTCTATTGCATATGTAAATATGGAGGAAAGATTAACAAGATACTGTAAATATAAGGAGTAGATAAATATATTCAGATGTGTTGCCTTGTTACTTTGGTTCTCAACCTAGGCTGATGGCTTTTTTATCATTCCAAAATGTTCACAGATGAAATTGTTTTCCCAATCATAGTGTTCAAAAAACTATTTTTATTGGGAATGTTTGACTTTATTCTTCCACAGTAGAAGCAGTGGTGGAATTCTATACATTTCATTGGCTCATGGAGCTTATTGTTCTTTATCAGCAATTTTAAACTGTTTATTAGGAAAGGCTGAATAATATTTCTTTACTGAGCTTCTGTAAATCAAGATGACAAAGCTTTACCAATACCTATGCTGATCCTGAGGGTCAGTCATCCCCTGTTGCAAATGAAAGTCTTGTATAAAGACCAAGAATAAAAAAATTATTCAAATAAATAACAAATTTATCTTATTAATTACCCTATTTTTTGAAACTATTTTCACATTTACGATTTCAGCTTTTATGTTCTTCATCTTTCTCTTTGTGACTTTCTTCTACTTCTCTCTATTAATCTCTCTTCCTTTTTTTGTCCTTTCACATTTCTTTATTATAGCAATTCGTAGATACCATCTTAGGCTTTACCTTTGTTTCATAGAAGATCAATAATTTCATAGTAAATTATTCCATGACAGTCTTATACTCTAGCATAATGTCTCAAAGAAAACCGAGGTGAAAAATGTACATATCCCAAAGACATGGTGTTAGGCTGTTGACACGGTAAATTAAACACTGAGTTAGTGTCTGTATATTTGGGAAGAATTTCTTCCTAACTAAACAATATACTTCATATATTTTTTAAAAAAGCCACCATCTATTAGATTCTGCCAAATCTGAATGTGCCATAAGCATACAAAGCAGAATGGAATCAGCCCTCAGGAAGGATGTTTAACACCTCTGTTCTTCATATCGTCTTGTCTCTCCTCAATTCACACAAACTGCAAAAAGCTCACCGCCAGCCTTACAGGACTTTTATGCGTCTGTGATTATCCAAGCATTTTACAGAAATAATCTTCACAACATCTGGGTGCTGCAGGCACACAACTATTCCTTGTTTTACATCTGGGAAACAGAGTCATGGTGAAACTAAATGGCTTGGCCAGTAGTTACTCAGAGAAAACAGAGGCAGAGATAGATAAGTATTAACCTGATGGTCTCATCTTTGTCTTTATCATGAATCAGTTGATTATATTTTTTTTTTCTCTCTGTCATTCTACAAGGACACTCTAAACATGTTGAACTATGTTTTGATAGTTTTGAAGCATGATTTTTTTTACTAAGTTGTTATATATTGCATTTATACCATCTGCAGAAATCCTCAAAGATGAGTTTAACTTGGATTATGTTGTATTGCACTGAAATAGAAATTTAATGAAATTCATATTCCATCCCATTCATAGTGTAGAATGATTCTGACTTTACAGTACAACAATTAATATCAATTATATGACTTGAAAATGTAAGAGTGCACATACATATATTTTCTGTGAATCAGTATTCTAGCAAGGACCTCTATTTATTATATCTGCTGAATATGATCAAAGAAGTGAATCTTTAAAGTAAGTAAAGTATGAAATTATATATCAAGAATCATTCTTCATAGAGGAATAGCACTTTATACATCAAAGAGTGGAGAGAAAATATTTGGTAAGAATAGTTCACAGTTAAGGGGACAGTTTGGCACATGGCAGAGAGAATTTAATTCTTTGTTAATTGTGTAAGTTTGGACAAATTACAGTGTCTCTCTGCTTTTCAGTTTGAAAATGCAAGTAGTGTTTCACAGTACATCTTTACTTCAGAGGGAGGCTGTGACAGTTTATTGAATAAATTTGTGCTAAATGTATAGACACATAGCATGCTCATTCTCACACTGGCCAGGTTGCCTCTGGTGGCAGAGGGGACAGGGCTGAAGATTCAGGAAGATGGCAGTCAGTGCACAAGCAGGCTTGGAGCATCCTATTGGTGTCAGAAGCTGATGAGTTAAGTCAGTCTCAGATCATTTTCCAACACAGCATCTATACTGAAAGTCATCAGCTCAGTTTTCTTGATGCTGTCACAGATTTTCTGTACTACTTTTCCCATCCTTTTACTCCCCTCCCTATCACTCCATCTCCTTGACCCTATAATGCTGCCATCTGTATTGTGAACTGTACATTTCAAAAAAAGGAAAAATAGCAGCGGGGCTGGAATCAGGCATATGATCCCTTGAAAGAAGTTTAGAGCCCCTCAGAAGCCGGTGAAGCTCTACTAAGATACTACCTGTAGGGATTTTATGGCATAGGTGCACATATGATGAGGTTGGTTGTTCTATTTTTATTACTTTTTTTTTTACTAATTACCCAATTTAACTGTATTTAGGTTGTGTCAATAATCCACACCTAATTCATAACAGCATAATGACTGTATTTCAGAGTGACAGCAGTGTTTGAGATCTGTCCTGGTTTGAGTTAGAACTAATTCTGTTCAGTCATTTTACTTTTCAGCTAAGTCTCTTCTAACTGCACTTTCTCATCTTAATGTCATGTTTTCCCAGATAGTGCATGCTTTTAGCAGTGATAACACTCAAAAGTTTACAGTTACTACCAAGGATGGGTATGCAGACTAAAGTCACTGCTAAATTCTGTTGGGGGTGCAGAAAGTAAAAAGTTACATCTTTTTTTTTGTTTGTTTTCTTTTTTTTCTGGTTGGAAAAAGAATCATTTGATGAAATTAATAAGGTACTCATACAACATGGTCCTTCCAAACATCTCAGTGCTCTCTAACACCAATGAAGCAAGTCACTGTCTGCATGAAAGCATATTGGGATTGATGTAACCCAGGACAGGTTTTCTATCCTCTTTCAGGAACACAACACTTTTGGCAGAGCTGAGTTGATGGAGTTTACCAAACCCTTCAGCTACTGTCTAGCAGAGATCAGTAGTGAATAGGCACCTGTCAATCAGCAGAATCACCTTTCTGCTGATGGCAGACAGCATTTGCCAAGGGCCATCCACCACATCGAGACTGCTGAAACCCCAGCACAATGACTTAGCCATGAAACCAGCCCATTTCTCTGTAAACCGAGTAGGAGAGTGTTAGGAGACAGATTTAAAAGAAGGGGGGGAGGACATTCCTCCTGACAACTCAGATTTCATAGATCAGAGCCAAAAGAAGCAGGAGGTTTTCGGCTACACTGCATTTAGATCAAAGACTGTTATAGCTTATACGATTAATGAAAGAAGAACAGCATTCCAAAGATTAACAAATCTAATTCCTGAGAGTGTAGCCGGTATCTGTGTGGGCAGACTGACCTCTAATCTCTGACTTGGTGCTGGACTGTGACACTCTCATGTTTCCTCTCTTCCCCTCTCCACTGACACCTTCACGCCAGGGACTGAAAGATGACATTGAGTAGATGGGTTCAGCACAGGAAGATAAAAACAATGTGAAAGGATGGAGATTGGGAGCTTATCAGCCAAACAGGACACAGGATATAAAAAGTAATCAACCTAAAGCTCTTATCAAAATGTCTCCTGAGAACACTTTTTTTTATTATTAAAAAAAAAAAACAAACGGTACATCATTGCTCAGGAAAAATTATAGATTTATTGTAAAGCAATTTCATCTGATATCCTGTGCATCTGGGAGTATATGTGTTTCCTGAAGAATGTACATGCTTTGTAATTGGAAGTGTTTTAAGCCAAAGGAATCAAGTTATCATGTAAAAAAGGCATATATTTAAAAGAGGAACCCAGACATGACATTTTCTGTCTACTGTCTAATTGAAAAAGTGAATGGGAAAGCACTGAAAAGGAACACACACATTGCAATATGTTAAGAATTTAAACAATTAACAAAATATTTAGACAAATTACATATAATTATGTGCTAAAACAAAATAGCTGCCTGTAAGATCCTCCCTACCAGGATTCTAAAGAGCTTCATTTGCAGAAGTGCTTCTTTGAAAAGGTTTTGAAATCTTACAGAGAATCCTGTAATCTGATTACAGCAAACAACACTTAAAGTGGAATTTTTTTTTGGCTTTCTGTTGTTACTTGATTCAGCTTTCAGGATTAATCAGTTTCAGTTTACATGACCACTCCAGTATACATCCAACCACTTCCTCACCACTAAGTATTTACATTTCCTAATCTATAGAATATCATCCAATTCATTGAAACAGTCTCCTGGTTATCAAAAAAAAAAAAAAAAAAAGAAAAAGGTGATACTATTTAACGTGTTTTTTTAAACTATTTAAGGAAAAAAAGTCATTTGAAAAAGCTATTGGGCATGCGAGTTCTGGTTTTCCAATTAAGGCAAAAGACTTCTTAGCCATTTAGATAATAATAGAGCACTAAAAGAGTGACAGTAAGAAAATGTAGAGAAATATTATCACATAGAAAATGTTGGGATAAAGCCACAGAGGTACTTTCAACAGTGAAATCTTGATTCCAGCCTGATTTCATCATGGCATTTGGCATAGCTTGCTTAGGGATGGGTTGAAAGAAACTTAGGCTTTATGCCACATTTGTACTCCAGCAATTCATTTAATTTCCAGCATAAATTAAAGTGTTTTTAGGGCTGCTCCAGTTTAAACCTATCTTCCTATGCCCAGATTCCAGACTATGTTGCGATTTAGGTTCTGTGCTTACAAAAAGATTCCTGTGCATTAGAAATCCAACAACATAACAAAGTATGTTGTGGTTTTAGTAGTATTTAAAAGAAGTCCTTGGGTCAGAAAGGTGTCCTAACAGGTAGCAGAGCCACAATGTCAAGACAATCTCATTAGGGAAGGATAGAACTCCAGCTGCACCTGCAGCTGTTCCAGAAGAGAAGTCATAGAATTATAGAAGAATCATAGAATGATTTGGGTTGAAAGGGATCATAAAGATCATCTAATTCCAACCACCTTATCATGGGCCCAGTCCTGTTTAACATCTTTATCAATGATCTGGATGAGGGGATTGAGTCCACCATCAGCAAATTTGCTGAT
>JANHFX010020177.1:3084-18031 GCA_027560015.1 Chloroceryle amazona
GTGGCCTGCCCTGGGCGATCCTGCTCTGGCAGGGGGGTTGGACTCGATCTCCAGAGGTCCCTTCCAACCCCCTTATGATTCAATGAAATGACTGCACCAGGCAGGTCTAACACAAATCTGATCATCATATACTGGTTCTGCAGACAGACAACATTGCTAAGGACTTGCAAACACCCCCAAGAATGGCTGACAAACACTGAAAAGCAAAGAGCCCTTGCAAAGTGGGAGAGGAGGCAAAAGAAGTCAGAGGTTCAGTGAAAAAAAAAAAAAGAAAAAAGACAAGAGCCTAAGAAAGCATTTGCTGGACGTTAAATCCAAAATCAGATTGGGTGAAGTGAGCCTCTTCTGGTTAAAAATGAGTCCCAAGTCCAGATTATTTTCTAGCATATTATGCAATTAAAAAAAAAGAAAGGCAGGGGGGAGGAAGCAAGCTGAGTGGAGCTGAGGAATGGGTAGGCTGTCATCCAAGCTCCTTGGCCAGCTCCCAGCGATCCCCACGCCTGGAATCTTGGGTGAAAAAAACCTCTGAAATTTAGCACTACTGCTGAAGTCTGGTTTTTCTCTGCTCCCTAGTGTCAACTTCCATGGACTACTCCAGAGCTGTGCACGTGGGTTAGGGGTGTGTGGGGGGGCTCTGCTGTTCAAAGGTTCACAATGGACACGCTTTCCTCCACTTTGGACAAAGAGCAAGAAAGGGAGGACCGGGCCAGCAAGAATCAAAACCCCTGCCCAAGTCCAGCATGTTTTCAAAGCAGCAATGGATCAGGAGGAGAAACGGCAGCTTTCCACCCCTTCCTACTATCTCCTACCCCTGAAAAAAGGCAGGCTCTGTCCTAAAGACATGCCAATGCTCCTTCTGCAATGCTCTGTTTAAAGAAGACATTTTTTAATGGCTTGGGGACTAAGAAAATTTTGGAGTTTGTCAGGCTCTGCTAGGAATGTATCAAAATATTCACTGTGCAAAGCAAACCTTTTTCCCCCACGATAAAGAGAACAGACTACTCAGGTGACCACACGCCGTTCCCTGTGCTCGATTATTAATTGTTATTGTCAGGGGACATGGGCAAGCAATTTGAATGAACCCAGTGGGGCCCATCTGCATCCAAAATCAAGGTGCTGGTAGTTAAAGTATTTTTTAAGTTGAACAGTAAGAGCTATGGGATCATCATTAGTAAATGCAACAATAACTTCACCACGTCATTTTCCAGGAAGCTTAGAAATGATTCAAGGTTTCCTGTATGTATGACTATCCAGCTTTCACATCTCACTCAATCTTCACATAGCTTGGTTGAGAACTTGTCCTTTTAAAAGATAAAGTAGATCAGGCAACTTCCAATCTCACCCACTAGCTTTTCAGCACAGGTTTCAGTTTCCTTTTCCCCAGTAACGCTCTCTGAAGCGGCTTTAACCATTAAAGTGGCAAAGCAAGATGCCAGCCTAAGCAAGGGGAGGTTTATTCCCCGCAAAAAGGGGGCTCAAATGAGCTCCGCTAGAGACTTATTTTATTCCCTTCTCCTCTGGCATGCAAGTGGGAATTATAAAAACATTTCTTCCAGCTTCCATAAATCACTTTATTCATTCTACGTAAAGCAAGGAGGCAGTATCTTTTTAGACAGAGTTTAGATAGAGCTGGTAACAACAGACGTGCTTTCAGGCTTGCAAGCCTTTCTCTGGATCTCCATAAAGGCATCACAGTTTCTGACGACCAGAGCTTAAGACAACATTGCCTGTTTGTTCTTTACAGATCAAGCTATCTCTTCCCTACTTCAACCAACAGTTTCATGCCTACACCAGAGAAATCAGCGTTGTACATCTTAAGGTACAGAACACATTTTAAAAATGCCAACGTTCAATCTTGATTCAGTTCTGTTCAGCTCAAAAACTTTCCTCCTAGCCTTTCTGGCCAAAGCTCCTGCTGGAACAATGAAAACACCAAACAAAAAGATCAGATTGGCCAAAGATTGGTACAAAATAAGATATACCTGCACCCTCCCAAGTGTCTAAGACAGAGATGGCCTACCAAGTCCTATGGCCCTAATGGGGACAGTCGGACAAGAGCAACCCACCAAAATGCCAGACTGGGCAGGCAGTGACAAAGGATCACATCCATGGAGAGTCCTTCACACATCTACTTTGACTAAGTAGCAGCCCCAGACAGATGTGTTTCTGCTGCGTTTCCATCACCCATCTGCCAGCAGATGTCATTTTGGGGACAAGCATGAAGAATCGAGATGGGATGCCACGTTGTTGTTGCTGTTTTAATAAAGGGTGTTGCAGGGTTTTGGTATGCAAGTTAGTTTTCAATGTTCCTTAGGTATGTTGCACCAGAAAGCTGGAGGCAGGCAATGGAAATACTGCATTTATCTGGGGACTGGGGCAGGGGGAGTTACTTGAGGATCTTCCCCAGTATTAAGCACCAGTTGGCTCAATCTCTGGAAGACCTAGACCCAGCAGCTGAACCACTGTTGCTGGGAAAAATTCAACTTGCTTTTTTGCCCATTTAGGGCGATTGCGTGCGCCTCAGAGCCAGAGAAACTCTAGCATTGTTTGAGAGTTGGCTTTTCTTAATTGAAAAACAAAAGTAATATATATTTTTTTTCATTTGCATGTCACTTAGCTTCCTTTTATTGGCCTTGCATGCTCTTCAGACAGAGCTGGGGAAAAAAAAAATGCAGTTGGGGCTCAGTAGTAAAGATAATCAGCCTGGAGAGGGTGGTTCTCTGGAGTCAACCACCATCGATTAAACACAGAAAAGCTTGTGCAATGTCTGACTATGTCTCCAAGCCCACTTAGTGATGAATCCTTTGCTCTCCAGAGGACAGAGGTATGTGCACATTGTGAGAAAAGTATTTAATTGATTGTACTTTGGACGATACACCTTGTCATTACCTGACGACTTCTGAAAACCTTCAGTAACTGGGAGTTTAGCACAGGGAAGCACTAGTTATGTAAAAAAGGAGGGAAAAAGTGATTTGGTTATCTCACCAATAATAAAAATACCCTTTAATGTTAAATCTCAGAGGCTTTTAACAGTTTTGTTTAAAATGCCTCTTAAGACTGAGGGCTTTTCTTGGAAATCAATTCCACAACCCACCAGCCCTCCCTGTTCATCAAGGCAAACAGGAAGGGGGGAAAAAAAAAAAAAAGGAGAGAGGAACTGAACACCAAGAGGGACAGTGAAAAGAACCTTTATGAAGTCACTTTTCCACTCAAGTATTTACACCACCCTATTAGTCGAGAGGATGAGCAGCTTAATACAGTGAGGTTCACTTTTAGAATGAATGGCATGTTGCTCAAAAAGGTAGAAGTACCCAGAGTCCACGGGTGACCATTCCTCCCCATGCAGCCGATTACCCAAAGGCAGAAGTGAACAGTGGGGACTCATGTGAAAAGTGGAGTTTAAAAGCAGGACCCGTTACCTTCTGAAATCTTGGGTAATTAAAACCACACAGGGGAAGGAATAAAAAAAAGAAAAAAAAAAATGGAGAAAGAGAGAGAAAGAAAGGAAAAGGCAACATGGGAGAATTAAAATAGAACATTCCTCCACATGCACGTGTGCTCAGGAAAATTAAAAAAAACACAACAAAAACACAACAACAAAACACAAAGCATACCACCAAGAGCAGTGACTTCACACATTTCGTACCTGAACCAAAGTTTCTCCAACATTGGGTGTAAATGAACCTCACCAGGGTTTTTTGGAGACTCTATCCAGTAAATTATGCAAGGACTTTCTGTGTCACTTCTGGCACATGAAATATTATTTTCCTCTCCTCCATGCCTCACTCCTCAAGGATGAGGGTTGCACTGGCTGTATCCTGGCCCAAGGGTAGTCAATGAAGGTTTTGTTACTGACTTCAGCAGGGTCAGGATTTGGCATAGATAGCTGCAGGACCAAAATAAAAAGGCCTTTTGTGCCAACTGGGTTCAACTGGCAAGACAAGGGCTAGATCCTCTGAGCTAGCAGAGGCAGGCTAAGCTGCCGTGAGGCATTTCAGCACTGCCAGATCCAGCCTGAGGGACCATTTGAACTTGTAACCAGTCTCCATGACTTCAAAGCACCTGCCCCTAGAGCTATGGAGGCAAACAGGTAAAACTCTCCCTCCCCATCCCTGTTTCCACATCCCCAAGGCCACAGCAGACAGAGAGAAGACCCCCTTGGGGCAGGACCACAGACTCACCCACTGCAGAATGATGCTTCTTGGCCTGCAGGATCCTGGCCAAGCAGAGCAAACCTGCCCTGGCAGCTGGGAGACAGCCTGCCCTCCAAGAGCACAGGCATCCCTCCTCCTATTCAAAGCTGGAAAGGAAGAGAAACAGTGGAGGGGAATGCCAGTATAAATCTGGCATCCCTTCCCAGCCTCACTAAAAACAAAGAAGCAAACTGAACGGCCCAGGTGCGGTGGTTTAACTCCAGCACTAGAGCAAATAAGCAACGTGAACTTTCAGATGTGACAGCCACAGTGTGATGAAAATCATTCCTCCTCCAAGATTTCTTCTGGTGACACCAGGGTCTTTAAATCCTGGCATGGCAGCATCCCTGGGAGCTAGTACAGAGTGTACCACACAGAAACGCACGGCTACATTCAATATGCTGCAGCTGGCTCATAATTTGTACACTGATGGGTGGTGCGAGATTTTTCTTCCCCCCCTTTTTTTTTTTCCCCTCCCCCCAAAGGCTGATTCTCCAGATTTGATGCAGAATTTACTTGTTTGAGTGTAACGTGTCCATGTTGCCTGGCTAGAGAGGACTCCTGCCAACCACTGCCTGGTAAGAATTGGGTCTCATGCCACATGTGAATTAGAAAACACAACCCCCAACCCTAGGCAAGAAGTAGAGGGAACAGAGCTGTGCTGGGGTTTCTCTCCTCTCCAGACCCAGTGCTCAGGCATTCCCCATTTACAAGGTTTCCCTGACAGTTATATTTTGCATTAATTCTGGCTGCCTTTTTTTTTTTTGGCTAAACTGAGTAAGGTTTAATAAGCACTTACAAAACTCTCCTTTAGAGCTGTATCAAAAAAACTGGCCTCCTGGGTAGCTCTGCTTCCAGAGAGCATAGGGAATTGTTTCTATGTTTGCAAGCTGTCGTTGCAAGGCTGTCGGTGCCAGTAGTAACTGCAAGCAGCAGGTATTTCTCACGTATATTTTGTAAGGATATAATTCTGCCCATCTCTTGGGATGGATGGGTGAATCTCAGCTCTTCCACAGGCAGCAGAGAGGCAAACAAAGCTGCTCAGCACCCCACCCCTATGTTTAGCAAGGAAGGTGGCTTCCCTCTCCCTACAGAAATGCAGCCCTAGCCCTCCATGGGTGAAGATGAGTGTGGAGCAGGTAGAAGTGTTAGCTAAGGGGTCTCTCCTAGTCTCAAGTTAAATTCAAACTAAGGGAAACCACAGAGGGTGACTTTCTGAGGCTAATCTAAGCAGAAATTAGTTAGGGACTGAGCACAGAAGCCTCCTGGAAAACAAGAGACAAGGCATCAGAGGAAGCTCAGACCCTCATTTGAGGAGCATTTGAAGTCATGCAGCTCCTGTGGGGATTGACTTTGCTACTCAGAGCCTGGAGTCCCCAGGGTCCTCAAAGGAGAGTCCACGGTAATCAGAAAGCAAGGTGAAGCCTTCCCTAGCAAATAAGCAATGCAATTATAAAGCCAGTCAATAGCGTAACGCCAGCCAACGTGTTCCAGCGATATTTTGAAACTGTAATCTGAGCCTACTGTTTCCATCCTCGTGCCTTGCCTGCTCTCCCTAGTTGCATACTGTACTATTTGAGGCCCAGAGGGCAAAGCAAGCTCTTGCTGTTTGTTAATGATCAGAAACTGCATTTCGAGCAAGAGCCTCTACGTGCACCGCCCACAATACTTTCTTGATAGCGTCTTAAAACTTGCAGCCTGTCAAAGCCCTGCTAGAAGGCTCTCAGGAAAACAAAAGCGAGCAAAACGACCAAAAGCACAATGACAAACTCCACTTCTGCCTTTGGGTTCCAGCTCCTTTTTACCATGCTAAAAAAAATAAATAAATAAAGCAAAGCAAAGCCGCAGTCTAAAGCAATCTCTGACTCTGCAGTGTGTTAAGTCTTGCAGGAAACATATGCTTCTATTAAATTGGAAACAGTTTCTAATGCTGTCAGTTTGCTAAATGTAACATGTTCCCTTGGAAGAAATGGAGCAGTTTTAATGTTTTTGACTAACTGCACACACCAGAGTATGTCTGATAAAGCTGGAATGGGCTCCAATAAATACAGCTTAGAATAAATTACTGCCTCATTAAGTAATTGTTTGGAAAAAGGAGAGCAGGCTTTCTAGATTATAACTGTGTTATTAAGGGTGTTTATAATATTAGGAATTCTATCAGGGTAGCAGAACTTAATGCAAGTTTAAATCAGATGAGCACTTGTTAGCTCGTTAAAACATTAAAGACTAACCTGACAGAATTAGAAGGTGAACAAGACTGCACAGGTTCTGTGTGTGGAGCTCTAGCTTAGGCATATTCCAAACCAGCTGTGAGGCTGAAGTCAAGAGGAAAAGCTCCAAGCAACTCTTGACAACTTCTTTTCGTCAAGAAGCAAGCACAGGGATATAGCTTTGTAACACACTGGGGCTAGAGCACATTTATTCAGAATAGGTTTTATTATTCAGAATAGGTTTTATTCACATACAGGAAGGCAGTTGTTTTACTGAAAAAAAAGAACAGGTTTGGATTGCCCAACAGAATTATTTTCTATCTCAAAGGTCTCCCACAGCCAAAAAGTCGATTTTTCCATGTTCTATCAGACAGGACTTTCCATCAGCACCCTTACAACAGTGCCCAGCAGATGCAAACAAGACCCCGGCCAGTCCTTTTTTGGTCTTGTCCTTAACTGGAAGATTCATGAAACAAGCCTTCTACAATTTGCCTTTCGAAGGCCTGGTGCAGACATAGCCCTACTGACAACCAACCCCTGCAGGACTTGCTTTCTGTGAGACAGGCTGGAGGATTTCTCCCCTCCCATTATGGGGAACTGTTTTGTTAGGGTCAGTCACTGGGGAGAGAGGGGTTTTTTGGCAACATAGCAAAGCCACCCTCTCCTCCGGTCACCTCGGTGCCAAATCCTCTTCGCATCCTTCCCCAAGATGGCTGCGCACACCCTGCACTCACAATAGCGCCTGGGCTACCACATGGGAGTGTCCTCACTGGGACTCAGCTTGGCTGAGACTCTGTGTTTCAAAGAGCTACCCAGAAGACCCGGGCCGAGGTTATTCTGAAATTCAGGTCTCCACGTGGCAGTGTCAAGGAAGCAACCAGGACTGCCAAGCGTGAATCAAATCATACTGCACTGCGTACACACGGGCTGAGCAACTCTGCTGCCGGTATCAAAAGCCCAAGGACTGCAAGCTGCATTACACACCTGGGCATCAGCAGGAGGAAAACAGCTACAGAAAATAAAACTAGGCACAGCACTAGCCCAGATCCTTGGGCTTTACTACTTGATTAGCTAATTATTCATGGGGTTCGCCTGTCACCCAAAAAATGCGCGAAGGCTTCTACACGTGAGCATCCCCAGGACCGGCCAAGGAGCTTCCCCTGCTCCACATTGTGGTTTCTGTTCACCAGTCCAACACTCTGGGCCTCCTTCCACAGGAGCTGGAGATGTTAGTCCCACAAGCAGCGCCACGGCACGATGAACTCTCCCTGCCAGTGGGCAAGGAGCCACGCCAGAGCCGGTGCGCACAGCTCTGTGCCGGGAGAACCAGACCTGTAATTTCTTCAAGCAGTGGAGCAGCAGCAATTAAGATGGCTGTGTACCGCTTCGGGGTCCAGTTCAGCCAAGGGCTGCCTGCCTTCCATTTCTTCCCACCACAGAGCCGGCAGGCACTTGCACAGTGAAAGCACTGGCTAAAAAAGAAGCACCTTACTTGTGAATTAAATTCAAAACCATCTCAAAGAGCTAGCGCGGCCACCAGAAAAGTGATGCAGGTTAGCAAATGCACGCTCCCTGTTCTCTGTTAAAATTACATGCCGGTAATGCCAAGATGCTACTGGTCGGGCTCTAAAGGAGCGTGATGAAATAGCAAGACCGGCTATATATCCCTCCTCCCCTACAACGTTGCTCCAAACAATAGATTACAGCAGCGTTGTCTTATATTGTACAAGACATCTCTATCAGCAGACACGTGTCACGGTCTAGCTGGTATTTTTAGCGTACGTAGGGACTGAGTATTGTAGACCCTTCTTCACTGGATGTGGATAATTCCTACAAAGGTTAATGAGACTCGTGTGTGCATCCAAGAGAGACGAGACCCCTTTGTGTATAAGAGAGAGTTTTTCTCATGTGTATAATTACTTGGATTGAATCCTTGCTTTCAAGCATATCATAGCATCTTTTCCCCAAAGATACCTTGTTTTTCCCCCTTGTCATAGACCCTTAATAAACACATGGGGGAAGCAAAAATACCCAGTGCTACAGTGGAAAGAACTGAATGGTTTACCAAAAAGTAGGTTATTGCTCTGAAAACAGTGATGAATAAATTACCACAGTCAATCTGAAAAGCAGCGAATGGCAGGGAGAAGAAGAGAGGAAAACAAAACCCAGAAACAACCACCTCTCAAGAAATATCTACTGCAAAATACAACATACATGCCAGCAATGACAAATCATTTCAGTTTCTGGGCTGCAGATTTTATTTGCTAGCCAGTTTCTTTCTACTGAGAGTTAAAAGAGGAGAAAAGAAAGGTGTTTCCCTGGTGTTTTTTTTTTAAGCAACTATAAGCCTTATGAATTGTTTTCAACATTTTTGCTTAAACAAAATGAACACAAGCCTGCACCCAAGCATAGTGTGTTGAAAGGCACCCACTCACCCCAAGTTTCTCTTAAAGAGGTGGAAAAGCTGTTGCGCATTTCTCCACCAGCAGGGGAAAAAAAAAAAAAAAAAAGGAAGGTAGTTAAAGTTTGACATGAAAGTTTGCTGAGATGGTGTTAAGTGATGTTAGACAAGATGATAACTGTTGGCCCTTCAGTCAGGTGTACTAAAGCTCTTGCATTTGTTGAAATACAGCATGTGTTTCCATGTTCTGTGAAGAAGTCTTCTGAAAACCAACAGAGGGAACTTTGTCCAGCCTTGAACTATTTTCAATCTGTAACATCTACAAATTAGAGGTGAAAGAGATCCCATTTTTTGTGGCACCTGCTTGATTTCACAATAAAAACTACTACACCAAAGTGATACCCTTTAAAACAACCACCATGGAATCCACATAACTTTTATGTGTAGTTATTTAAACATTTTCAAATAAATCATTTAAACTTATACAGGAACACACTTTTAATAGCATATTTTAAGATCATGTGCATTAAATCTTTATTTTGAAGCAGGCTTAGTACAGGTTGATTAACATGGCACAAACAAACTTAACCACAAACTAAGTCGTTGGAAATCAGGAGTGGAAAATACAGAAGGAGAAGAGATCAGGAAACTGAAACTAAATGTCCTAAACTTCATCTCATTCAGTCAGGCACAACCCATTCACCTCACCCAAGATAGTATTACACTGATTTTCCCCACAATTAAAAAAAAAATAAAATAAAGGGAACCTACAACAGAGCACATGTGCGTCACATAGGTTGCGCTGCCAACAAGGGCAAGCACAGCAGCAACAGGAAGCACCACACTGTATGTTACAGACACAGAAAATATTTTCTCTCTATTCATTCGCGAGTTATTTGTGGAATACTTTAGTTAAGGGAGAAAAGGCAAAGGGTTCTTTAGAAGAACTAGTTTTGCCAAACAGATGGAGTAGGAGGGTAAGGGAGACTGAGATCACAGCAGAGTAACCCGAGCAGGATATTGTACCCCTGGGACAGCCAGCATGAAAGTACCCTGGTCAAAATCCCCCCGACCGCAGCACAGACTAATAGCGTAAAGTCACTCCTCCTACACAGGGACAGGAGAAGGCACAAGGACCAACCAGCAACAAATCACATTACGCCAAAAGTGCTTGAATAGAGTCGCTTCTCTCTCCCCCAAGCGCACGTGTACACAGCCACAGAGTGATAAGAAAGCAAAATGTTCCCGCTGTTTAAAAAAGTACTGTGGCTTGCGCATGAACACCAGGCTCCTGTCTTGATTAAATGTCTATTTTAAAAATATGCAAACGATATGCATGCACGTGCATGTGTATCTATTAAATGCTTCTTCCAAGGCTGAAAGAGTGCCTGTAAAAACACATGAAAAGCAAAGAGTTTGTGGAAGCACCGGAAGATGATGATGTATTTCTGAACTAGGTTTTAAAACTTCATTTTGCAGCTACCTGAAGTTAAGACAAAGCTGCCTTTAGGCATCTCAAACTAGTTAGACCTGCTGTAGCAGTTGCACAGTCTGCTTCAAATATGCCCTCCACGCTCCTTTCAACCTCCACCCCAACATATATCCGCATAGTTTACCTCCAGTCATGGGTGGTTCTTTCTATAGCGCAGTTCACTCAACCTTATTGCCTGCCTGGCACGACAGGAGGTTTTTTTAAAGACTAATATTACAGACGACCAAAAGAAACTGTAAGAAAAGAGACGGTAATTGTCACACTTCCATTAAAGGTGAGTGTGGCTTAAACAGCACAAAGGTTTCCCAGGAGGATGGAAAATCTGGGATCAAGGAAACAGTTTTGTTTGTTACAGATTATCTGAGCAAGTTTTAGGGTGAGTTTAGATCTTTCCACCAACTCAGGGTTCCTTTAAAAAGGGAACTTCTTTCTTCTGCTACTTCCATATACTGCCCAGTTTTAAAAACAACATTAAAAGAAAACAGCCCGCATTTGCACTTTTCTCTTTGAATTCCATTATATTAATATATTTTTATTCTAACTTCACTGGAAGCAGAAGCCGTCACATGAAATCCAATACATCTTACTGGTGTGAACGCAAAGTAAACAGGCTTTGGCTCCTAATAATTACACAGACTGACACGTCATTCAATGCCACTTAAAATTCAATTCCAGAGCGATATTAATGACAAATTCCTCTTTAAGCCCACTGCTCCTCAAAACACCGATCATGTTTTATAGGTTGGGAGCTTCAGATGTTATAGGGCAACACCTATGGTTTTATGTACCAAGCGGAGTATTTGGTAGAATAATGATTTGAACTCGCCTAACACAGGACTCTGAGCATGGCTTCAGCATCACTGCAGCAGCCTGCATCCACAGTCACTCTGATGTGGTGGTGGCTGCTGTCTCACTTGAGCGAGCTGAGCCTGTACCCTCAACGAAGGGAGGCAGGAAAACCAAAGACCCGCTTTTGGGTGACTTGACAGATTCTTCGGTCCCTTCAGGACACCTTGCTCCTCATCACGACTTCTGAAGTCACTTCTGAAGACCAATGACCCTGGAGACTGCCCCAACTCTCCCTTGGAAATGCCCCTCATATCAGCTCTCTCCCACCCAAGAATTCCCCTTTGCGCCAAAGGAATCTCCCAGCTGCAGGTCTAGCCCATCTTCACAGCTCCTCCTGGCCGCTTTGCAATGACACCGACCATCTGACAACGTTCTCTGGGAGCCATCAGTGAAGCAAACGGTGTCAGGCAGTTTCTATTCTGCACAATGACACACCGTTGAATGCGTGTACAGCCACGAGATGGAGAGTAGGGACCCTGCTGTGATTGGCGCTGTACAGCTGCAGGTCATATGGGCCTAGTTCTTCCTCAAAACCTCTGCTACCTCCCAGCCACACGTTTGCTTTGGAGTCTGTTTTGTGCAACTTCAGTGCACCCAACAGACAAGTTAGCACTGCATTGACAAGGCTTTGTTTCCCCACTTGGGCTGAACAGTCAGCATTGTTAGCTTATTTTTTGTTTTAGTGTTTGCCTTGGTAATGCTGAACAAACCTGAAGCCTGAAGCCTCCACTACAGCAAACACAAAAATTGACTTTGTTTATAAAAGAATTAAAAGAACTAACACATGTTGAGGGTCCCTCTCCACTTACAGAAAACAGACACTTCTTCCTGACAGCACAGTTTCTCTGACTGATGGGTGTTTAGAAATAAAACAAGTGGCAGAAAACATGCAATTATATCCCCCTGAAGAAAATGAGCACTCTTCTCAGGTAGGCAAACTCCATTTTCTACAAAGTATTCATAGGCAAAAAATTCATCTACGCTAAAGATCTGCGCTTGCTGACAACCTGCTTACATTTAAGCTGGACCTTGCTCTCTCCGTTGGGACAGTCCTGATCTTTGGACTTGGTAGCTGGAAGCTGCCATTTCTGGCACTGATTTGTGTGTGCGCGCATGTTAAGGAACCCCTGCAACTCGAGCTGTCTCCTCACGAACCGGTTACACACGTAAACCTGAGTTAAAAGAAGGTACCTCTCTTCCTACCCAAGCCCTTACAAAAAGTGGATCACCAGAAGACTACTTACACTTTCAAAGTACTGCGTTCTCCTTGCTTGACAGAGTACACTTAAAGATGTTACATAAAAGCAAAAACAGTCGCAAGTATTTTGGATCACCTGTCTAGTGTTAGCACTGCCAGAGATTAACTGTGCCAGGAGTGTTTTACATCAGTGTGAAAAAAGTCATAGATCCTAAGAATTTCTTTTTCCCCATGAATTATTTATTGGAAAAATAGAAGCAGGTTCTGTAAATTGCGACAAAATCCTTCGAACTAGATGTTGCATAAGATGTGTTATATTTCCTGGAAATAAAAATATATATATGTATTAAATGTGAGGTTTGCCTTGATATTAGGACATTATCTCCAACTCCTTGATGCCTCTCAGGCAGACAATTCGAGTGCCTGGATTATTTGTATTTCCACCAAAACACTGAGAAAAATGTCATTATTTCATCTTTCCCATTAAAAAGAGCAGGTGTATAAAGGAATACAATTACAGTTCTTAATAAATCAGCACCTACAGAGACATATTTAATGCTCTGCTTCATCTACAGACAAAACCTGAAGTACCTACAGCTAGCAAGTTTCTTTCTGTTTGTTTTTAATCAGCTTCAGAGAAAAAGAAATCAGCTCAACACAAAAATCAAAGGGGTGTTTTAATATGCATAAAGTCTAGCTTCATTCCTTAGCAGTCAAATCCAGTTCCTGCTGAAAAGGAGTGGGTGGTTTTTGCCACCAACTTAAATGGAAGTCGGATCAGTCACGAAAGGAGGAAGACCTACAGCTGTTAGATGATGTTGCAATACTGGCCTGGACAATGGCAGTATTCCCTCGGACACACTCTCAGGTACCAGTCTGGCAGCACAAACTGCTAACCCTCCTCCTATCTCTACCACCACCACTAGCTCATTATGTTAAATCAGATTCCAGAGATACCATCTTATTATGTAAAAACACGCATTTTAACTCCAAGCAGAAAGGGCTACTTTCAATTTACCCTGCCTAATCAACTGCTTAATTTCTATGGCAATATAAGTACAAGCAGCAGTGACTTTTAAGAAAACACAATTCATTTCTACCATTCACTCTACCACATGAAAGCTTCCTGTGCACTTGGATGGAAACTGAGGTAGGTTGGTCAGTTTTGTACCCTGTGAGAAGCCCCTAAGACACCTTCATTTGTGCAGGTAAATGTCTTAATAAATAAATAAAAAAATGGCTAAAAAAGCTAGAAAGCAACATTTCAACTCGGAGAAATAGAAATTGGTGACTCCACTGGAAAGACACAAGCACAAAACTGATGTTAGGGGGCAGCCAAGCCCTCTACCACCATTGTTTGAGCAATAGCATGTTCTACAGTGGCCAAACCCAGCACCCACTGATGGCAGCAAGTCACCCTGTTGACTTCACGGGGCACTAGCTGAAAAAGCCTGGACTTTCCTGATCTCAAAAGCCTTGGACTTGTCTGAACACAGACTTGCCACACGCAACAGCTCTGGCGTGCTGAAGTTTGGGCAAAAGAGCTGACACACACACATACGCGTGCGCGTGGATGGAGATAAAAATGGGCAGATTCGCTTTATTTTACCCCAGCAGCTGACTGTAGCTGTAAATCAGCCACCACGGGTCCCAGGGGACAGCACAAAACCCCTCCACAGATTTTTCAACAAAAGCAGCCCTGGATTTTCCAGCTGCGCTTCTCAAAATGCAAGAAATGACAGCAGGTAACTGCACTCTTTATTTTCACTTAAGGAGAACTTATCTTTCCAGACCCTGACACACTGACACGAGTGAAGCAGCAAAAGCTCTAAATGAAAGTAACATCGCAAAAGGATTTATTTTTTTTTTTAAGCGTTCCCGTACCCTGAAGGAAATCCCAGTAAACAGTTTATTCACCACCGCTCCCAAATGATGAGCCACTCTGCTCACAAAAGCCCCCCAGACTCCTGTCTCCCCGGTGCTGGCGGTGTTCCCGAGGAAGACCCAAGAGAAGAGACGCTTAATCCCCTGCCCTGCTGCCGTTCTCACACCAACCCCTGGAAAGGTCCAGCCAGCGGGGCCAGGCGGGTCCTGCCCAGCCATATGTCAGCTTTGCTCCAGCCGAGTGAAAGTCTCCCCCGTGCCCTGTGAGCTCTCCCGGGAGAGAGGCACGCACTTTGAGAGGTACCCCGAAGTCCCCGCTCTTGCCGGGAAAAGGGAGCAAGGCTGTCTCCTCCCGGCTCAAGGGGCTCCCCGGCGCACACTCCGACTTACCAGGGTAATGCCGGTTTCTTCGAGTCGGATGTAACACGGCTCTTGAGAGCACAACCGCCCGCACTACCGGAGCCGGCACAAGCAGCCCCAATAAAGAGTATATTCCAGCTACGCTCACGCACCTGCTTCGGCCGCGGATCCTCCTGTATCGGGGGGTGGAGGGGGGAGGGTGGAGGGGGGGTGGTATTTTAAGAGCAGCTCTGCTGCTCTCCCTCCTCTGCTCATCTCAGCACGATCCCACTCAGAGCGGAGGGGGAGGACGCGCGCGCGGAGCTCCTCTACCCGGGCACGAATTTAAAGGTAGAGATAAAACAAGCCCCGATGACTCGC
>JANHFX010020178.1:0-11729 GCA_027560015.1 Chloroceryle amazona
GGTAGGGGCTCGGCTGTGTGACGGGCCCGGGCCCGAGGCGGTACTGGTAATGAAGTACAACTTCCAGAAGCTTCTAACTTCGTGGGGGATGCAGGGCCGCTTCTTGGAACCGTCTCCCGAGAAGGATTTCTCCCCTTTCTCCATTAGCGGCGAGAACCCGGATCGTTCCCTGCGGTGCTGGAGGGGAACAGCGTGGGAGCCAGGGTAGGCAGTTGGCGCCCGCTCCCCCTCGGGACTCGTGTCTCTGGGGAGCAGCCGTCCTACTTTGGGCGGGCTCCTGCCCGCAGATCTGCCCGTCTGCCGCCTGGGCGCCTTCACCCACTCGCAGCCGCGGCGTTTCGTGCTTCTGGTCTGTTCCAGGTATAGCCCCGACGTTCACCTCTGCTGCTTTTCTCGCAGGCCTTTCCCCGACCACGGAAGAGATCGTCGCCTTTCTTAGGTCGCTGTGGAAAAACGATTAGGCTAAGAACGAGCTAACCCGAGCCGGCGGACGAGGGAGAGGCGGACGGTGGGGCTGGCTGGGTTGTAAAAGTATACTATAGTATACCATACACTAGCTCTCGGTTGAGATGTTGGCTCTTAGAGGTGTTGGGTAGGAGTCGGCAGTGCTGCTGTCCTGTTTTCCTGCCCGTTGTGTTCTGTCGTGTCTCTTATCTGCAGGTGAATGTCTTTGGAAATGGTTCCCCCAGTCAATCGGTCTGAAACATGAGGCACACCAGGCATTCCCTGACAACCGAATCTGCCTAGCAGTGAAAAAAATTACTGATCAGCTGGATTGTAAGCAAAAACTGTGTAGCTATGATCTGTACCTATATTCTGACAGAGAAATTTGGCTCAGGCCTCCCTCCAAGCCCCTGAGTCAAAGAAGCATGTGCTGGAGTTTCCCAGCTTGTGCAGGTTTTGAGATGCGGGCAGTGAATGTGCCTTAGGTATTCTGGTTAAGTCATCTCAGTGCACAGGGGTCCCTCAACAATCAGCATCTGCACAGCTGACAGCTGAAAGAAAAGGGACAGTTTCTGACTATGTGAAATAAATATGTAGAAAAAGAATGTTTCCTTCTGTTCAGTGTTGCTTTTTTCTTTTTTGGCTTTTTTTTTTTTTTCTTTTGCATTTCTACAAAGCCTAATGGGAAAGATAAGTGTTTGTGGTTTGGTTTTTTTTTTTTTTCCTTTCCCTCTGAATGCCTTTTAGTTCAAATAGTGTGGGATAACAAAAAGTATATATGAGGCTGTTGTTGGTAAACAGCACTATGGCTCTGGGTGAGTTGTGTTGACTTACACTGCAAAACAAAAACCTGAGTGCTGGCTGAACATCTAGCTTGAGGCCAAAACTGGAAAGACTTCCTTCAGCTTCATTGCATGCAGAGTAAACAGCTGATTATTCTTGCTGAGCCCATTACATCTGCTGAATTCCTCTCTTGCCCCACTGGAGTGGGGAAAGTTTGTGGTTGTTTTAGATAGGCTCGCTGAAAATACATCAGGATGTGAATGGAGTCCTGTTCTGATTGCAAAGAAAATGTGTGTGTTTGGGGGGAGAGTATTTCTTATTCACCAGTCACTTATGAGGTGTAAGCACTGTGTAGAGGTTTTCAGTATAAAAGGATTCACAGGTTTCTTTCTTGATGGTGTAATTTCTTTCGGTGTATCTTTTTCATATGTGCCACCTTTTGCTCTAACAGTTTCCTCTATGTAAGATCACTGCAGGTGCATGAATAAAAGTCTTAAACCAGGGGTGGGTATAATTACATATTTTATTAACAAATAGAATACATCAAAGTGTTTACAGTTTGGGGTTTGTTTTGTTTGGGGAGGAAAGGAGAAATGAGGGGGAGGGAGGCGTGTCTGTGAGGTATGAGAGCTCATCGTACCTGTTTCTCCCCTAACTGTTGTTATGTCTTGGGATATACATTTGAGTTTGTGAATTTTTAGCTGTATTGGTTTTGAGCCTTTCTCGATGATGCTGGTTAGCAGGTTGCTGAGAGGGAAGAGCTGTCAGTAAGACAGATTAATGCTAGTGTGTATAAAGATGTTCTGCCTGCTTACAGGAGGGAAGAAGCAGGTGAAGGGAAGTAAGTGGTAACATCAGGAGAGTTCTGCTGTGGAAGCAATCCTTTCGGGATCCATCGCTAACGTCTGTTGCTGAGGAAACTGAAGCTGGGTGTACTTTAAGTCAATCAAATAACCTAAGTATCCTATTAAATAGGTAGAACCAAATAAAGTAGCATGGCAAAGTGCAGCTCTAAAGCTTGAGGTGTTGAAACTGAGTTGGATTCAAGATAGTCTCTACATGTACTTTGCTTCTGTTCCCATCTCTTTCAAGCAATGTCAGTGCTGAAAAATGGTATTTCCGGGCTATGGAAAATATAAATCTGGTTAAAGCCCCTATTTCCTGCACTATAGGACAGGAATGAAAGGCAATCAGCTTGAAAGTGGCCCATTCTATATGCAGGAATAAATAACTGATAAGTTTTGAATACACCAAGAGTGTTTGCTTCCTTCAAGGGCAGATCCTCTTGATGGTGAGGAAATACACCTTTAGAGGCTGCATTAGGAGCCTGGGTAACAGGTATGTCAGGTGGGAAGGCCAGTTTCCTTTGTTAGGGAAGGGGAGGTGGCCAAATCCCCACCCATCCATCATACTGTCAGCAACCGGTTATTGTCCCATGATACAGTACATTTCCACTCTACTTCTGTTGTGGCTAAATGCTAGATTTCTCAGGTCTTAGGCAGCACTGGAGAATGTGCTTGTGGACTCTTCACGCCTTACCTTTAAGTGGTGAATGAACTGGGGCATTTGGATAGTCCCTGATGGCTACTCAGTACAGCTGCTGCTGCAGTGACTGCTTCTAACAATGCTCCTTTCACTGCTCTAGCTTAAATCCAAAATCAGAAGAACGAAAGGCATTGAGAGTGTCAGGTCATATTGAAGTTCATGTTTGTGAAAGCAAGCTCAAGATGTCATTTCCGTTAAATAGCTGCTCCCCTTTTTATTGAATTGAAGTGATTCTTCAAAGTAGAATGAGAAGCTTGTGGTGCTTTGGCATGTGCTCACATTTAAGTTATGTATTTGGAGATAAGACAGGTGTCATAAATGTGACAATTTTCCTTTGTGAAACTTATAGCTACATTCAAGGGAATGAAAGTGAACTTATTTCCTATAGTGGTCATGTTTTTCTGACTGCCTCTGTTACTTGATGTTGGCAGATGAATCCTAGAGATCAGATAAAGGTAGGTATTTTGAAGATGAAGCATCAAAAGTTACAGAAAGCTTAAGTAAATACTTCTCTTGCTTGTATTTACAGACAGCTCTGTTCCAGAAAGGTGTCATGGATTGGCCTGTCAAAACTTGATGTCTGTGTAACTTCTTTTTTTTTTTTTTTTTCTTTTTTTTCCCCCTCACACGTCTCTGATCCTGTTTAGCAGGGCTCTTAACAGTTGAAACAAAAAGTACCTGAGCATGTAACAGCTTATAAAAAGAAGAGACAAAAGGTATTACTTTCTGTGGAGTATATGGTAGTTTATTTTTTTTTTCCTAGCTTGTAGTCCCAAATTTGTTCTAGAAATCAGGAGGAGAGTGAATGTGATGGAGTAAAAGGGAGCATGGACTGGATATTCTGTAGATAATTCTGCCTTAAATATTTGCCTGTGATTGGTCACATCTGTTTTCCTTTAGTGGTTAACTTCCTTACAAACTTTCTGGTGGATTTCCTTTCCCCATGTTTCAGCTGAATTTCAGATTTTAACACTTCTGCAGAGCTGCCCAAGACCTCGTGCACTTCTTGTGCTTCATTTCAATCTAAAAAATAATATTGAATGGAGAGCCTGTGCAAGTTGCAGATTCTCAAAAGTAAAAGGCAGCCGTTACTGAAAGCTATTGCTTTCAGAATGATTTTTTTACTTTTAAGTTGTGTTGCTTGTGTACATAATGATCAAGTGTTTTCAGTGGCCGATGGCTGGTCAGTTGCTGGGTGAGGTAACTCTGGTTGGAGTCTTGTATGCAGCAAGTTGTGATTTTGCACTTCTCACAGTGAGGTTGGAAGAAAGTGAAGGATCTCTGTGAAAGATGGGGATCTCTATGAAGCCTGATATAAAAGGGGCGTTACTGCTGGCAGTGCTTCTGCCTGTCAAGTTTAAGGCGTATGGGCTAGGCGTGGAATTGGAGAGTTTGATAGCACCAGAAGACGTTAGTGTTTATTCTGTAGAATAAGTAAATTTTTTATCTGAAATGTTTCTCCTTTAAAACACTGCAACAACAAATGCATACAACAAGCAATACTGATCTAAAAGAACTCTCATCTGAGTTCAGAATTTGTTTGTAAGGACGGGAATACTTAACTACCTAGTCATAAATTGAAAATTTGTGTGACAAATACATTGTATTACAGTCTCTCAGCGAATTCAGGTGTGTTTGGTGTCTTGCAGGAAATGCATTTTGAAATTCTTAATGAAATAAGGAAACAGAAGTAAGTTCTGGATTGAATAAAATATTTTATATTTAACTACCATTTCTAGCATTTAGCTAGGGCAGGGAGGTTGTACAGGTCCAAAGGTCTGTTCCAACCCCTATTGTTCTGTGATTCTGTTACTGTGTGTAAAATGATTGCTTTTGGAACAGCTTCTTAACTTCAAATGGATTTGCAGCTTTTGGAACAGCTTCTTAACTTCAAATGGATTTGCAGCATTACTGTTACTTTTGTCTAATTAAGAAAAAAGAAATTAAAATTTTTGGCAAGATGACTCATGTTTCAAACTGTTCCAGTGATACTTCTTGCAAATTACTTTTGGGGGGTGAGTGCTCATATTTTTCAAGTCGGGTACATGCTTATGTACTTGGATTCATACTTGTAGAAATTACTATGCTCTAGCTGTAAGAGCCATTGAAAAAAATAGCTATATTTCAACACATTAAAGCTAAAATGGTAGCTATGCACATTTAAGGAAATAAATTCATGGAAATCAGGTGATTCAAGTTGTCCGGATGAAACCACTGTAACAGAATACTGGTTCATGCATCCTTCCATGAGTGTGTTTTTTTGGGTGGTTGTCTTTTTATTAAATTGCAACCCTACTGAGGATAATGGAAAGGGTACTACTTTTTAAGTCTCCAGCATGATTAAGAAAATGTTAATGATCTCTGTTGTATAGGCCTATATTATTAAGCAACAGATTTCTCATTTTTAAGACATTTTTTTGTTTTGTTTTGTCTGCAGCTTTCTAGAGTGGTTTTCAGACATCTCATTAGGAAAATGGAAAATAGTCTTTCTGTAGAGTGCCTTGTCTCATTTCTTTAGTCTGAGTAAAACTGGCATTAATTGCTAAATCCACCAGTCAAGGACCAGGTTGGAGAAAATACATTTATACTACATTTTCTCATTGCAGCTATATAGAAAGTGCAATAAAACTGCAGGTCATTAAGTCTTACTATTGCTTGCTTTTTGTTCACCAGCTCAGCTGATGAGTGAATTTTTTTCCCTGAAGTCTTTGCTGACAGATACCAAATGACTGACAGCCCATAGGCTTCTTCCCACTGAAATCACCTAAATCAGTGAATGGTCAGTTATCAGTATAAATTAATTGATATTTTTGAGATACTGTTATTGGTAATTATTTAATTGGTTTCAGATTGCTTTGCTGCAATGCAGGGTCAAGCTTTGGTCCCATGTGACTGCGTGTTGTTGTACTCCTCTCTGTTTCAGAGCCTTTTAGGTGTTTCCGTAGTGAATTTTTCCTATGTATTAGCCTCCCCCAGCTTTAACAATTGCTAATGCTCGAGTTACGCTGTGCAGTGACACTTTGCCTTCATGAAACTTCTCTTTTTCCAAACATGCAATTCAGGACAGTCTGTGTTTGAATAGAAACAGTGTTCTGGACAAGGCATACCCTTCCTCATGGAGGCAGTAGTTTGAACTAGAATTGGCAGCAAATTATGCAGCCTCTTGCAGGGTAATTTTCAGCCTTTACACTGCTGCATGGTGTATTTCTAATAATTACACTGGTTAACCTGCCTGGCGCGAGAGTGTTCTCTTTGGGCCAAGTCAGTAGACGCCCAAATCGAGTGTGGTTTGTTTGATTAGCTTCTTCTGTGCTAACACTGATTTAGTAAGTAAAATTCAGGTGGAAAATGAATGGTCAGTCAAGACAAGATCAATACAATAATTAGTTCAAAAATACAGAACTGTCTGAACTACCACTGAGCAGACTGTATCGGGGTCTTTTTCTGTGTTATCTGCCCCATATAAAATGTGAATTTAAAAGTGAAAAAGTGTAAGCCAGATTGTTTACTGACTTGCTGAGTGGAGAATATATTGTGGTGTCATTAGTCCTGTTGAAAAGTTATTTATGCCATGTAAACTCTGATTAGGACTACTTGTAATACAGAGTTGGTTTATTGCTGCAGAAATAGGATTTGACTCTTCTGCTGAGAAGAGCAAAAATCAATCTTGATTTGAAATTTGCAGCATTAAAACTTTCTCTTGTTGCCTCTTTCCTCTAGTCCTGTTGTCAGGACAAAATTAAGTATTGTTAAACTCATAGCCTCTTCCCAATGTGTTTGTCCAAATGCAGACAAGAGCAAGTCATCTAAGCAACTTTTCTAGCTCTTTCTTACAGCATACTTCAAACAAAGTACAATAATTTTACACTACTGTCATCCCTCAGCATTTTTATTTCTGTACTTTCCTTGAGTGTTGTAGGGGATTTAGAACTGCAACTCAAATTCCCCTTGGGCTGAAACCTGGCACAGAAGCACTCATTATAAGAGAACCTTGTTTTGCAAAATTAAAAGCAAAGCATCCATCAAGAGGCTTTCCTAAACCTACAGGAAAGCAAAAAAGCAACATATTTATGGTTGCAGATCAGTTTTTTTTCCCTCTGCAGGAAAAATCTAGCCAACTTTGGAAACACCAACGGTGGAGGAGTGTAATCGATAGCAATGGCAGATTCAGTGGAACGTTCCTATTATATTTAGAATATTTAAAGTCTTAATTCCCCAATATGCTGAAAATTCACTGCTGAAATAGAAGCTGTTGCTGCAACAGACACCCGCTGAACAAAGGTACAGTGATAGTTTTAAACTTTTCCACTATCAGAGTGTGATTCTGTGAGCAGTAGTGCATAAGGAAATGGTTGGGTAGTTAAGTGTTTCAGCTGAAGTTAAGTACCTGTAGACCCTCAGCTTCCTGGAAAAGGTAGACATCCTGTTGAACTACCAGCCCAGTGTCTGCTTGTTTAGTTTATTAGTTTTTTTTTTTAAATTTAACAGCCAAACCCTTTTTTTTTTCCTCTAGGTTTTGAGGTTTCATGTAGAAGCAGAAAGGACATTTGGAAGACAGAATAATTTGATTGAACATAAAGTATTAAAGAGAAGTTCTGAGGAACTTCATAACAGTGATTGGATAGAGGAGAGATCCCAAATTAACACTGTCATTAATGATGTCATTGTAGGAAAGTCTGATGAAGGTCAGCGTCATTATAACTGGATTTGGCAAGCCCTTCGGCATCTGCACACGTTCAGCCCAGTCCTAGTGTATATATCATCTCTCACCCACAGGGTGGAAGTGAATCGGGGATGAGAAGACCTGGGTTTTTCTCATTTTAGGAGGGGGCAAAAGTATGCAAATGTGCAGGAAACTGGGGTATAGTTTTGTGGGCATGCAATAAACTTTAAACAATGAAAAAATAGTCACTGCTTTCCCTAAGATACTTAAAAAAAATATTGTAGCTTCTGAAAGCACTTAAACTGTCCTATACTTGGGGATTACTTCAGTTGTTTCTTTCCCGAGACCCAGCGAGTCCTATAATTCTTCAGGGGTGTGTCTATCCTTTGTAGTTATCAGTTGAGATGCATTTGACGCTATATAAAAAAAGCTGTTGGACCTGTGCTGGGAAAGTTTATGACTGAAATCACTGATATGGAGGGGTGAAGCCTGTGCTGACACTCATTTTCCTCTGCTAAATTGCTTTATTGGAATTGTGCCTACATGGGATACCAGGTCAGAAAGTCAGTGTTAGGCAGGATGGAGGACGTGTGATTTAGGCTGTCGGTTGAAGATTTGCATAGAATGTAGTAGGCTTCTGGGCTTTTAAGGAGAGGCTTTATGAGGAATAAGGCAGTTTTGAACAGTGACATAAGTGAGATTCTAGGCTCAAGTCCAGAATAGAAATGAATGTCAGAAAGGAGAAACTGGAGTAAAGTCTTTAGGAGCAAGAATGGAAATATGAGAATCTAGATCAGGTAATAAATACCATTTTCACCTGAAAATGCCAAGGGAAAGCAGTAGCTAAAGCTGCAGATTTTAGAGTAATTTCCAAAGGGTAGTCTCAGAACCGAGACACTAAGCTGCTGCTGAAGTCATGACTATGGGCTTTACATTCCTCCAGCTTCTTCTGCAAGGGGGGAATAATTATTAATGATCTCAGTATTATGGAGAATACTATTCATATTTCTTTCAGTTTTGTTGAGGATTTTTTTTTGTGGTCTGAGTTTGGCTTCTATTTTTAATTTATTTTATTTTAAGAATACTGTGTTTCTAGTGACAAGTTGGAATTGCGTGCTGCTCTTTGGTTGTGAACAGAAGTAAAGTGTCTTTCCATTAGTAGTAATAAACTAGGGGAAATTTAAGTTATTTGTCTCAAACTCATTCGATTTCAGTAATAATTTTTTACAGGATGCCTCCTTTATTTATCTTACCTTCCCTACCCCACCTCCTATCACCCTTGTTGGCCATTGTTTTGGGGTTTTATTTTTTGCTATTCATTAGTGTAATCCTGGCTAAGTGAACAGTCGATTGACAGCCTCTGCTTCAGTTTAAGATTATATATTGTAATTAATGTATGTACACAAAGGCCTAAAAGCAGTGGTGATGGTGGTGCAGGGTAGGTTTGGTTTCTTCATTTGAAGATGGTCTTTATGGACTTCTTAGAAATCTTAGCTATTTCCAGTGTTGACTTACAAGTTGGGGTATTTGCAGTGACAGTCTCACGTTGCTGTTGACAACATTTATTACCATGTAAAATGGGCCAATAATGATTGCCTGGTGGATGGTGGGACTGCTCCTGAACTATATGGATTTTTTGAGTACTTAATAGTTTACTGAGATGATATAGGCTGGTTTTATTATTGACCATGCTGAAATCACTTGTTAATATAAATATAAATGCTCCTAGAGGGAGCATCAGAGAAAAAGAAGCATCTGTGGGTGTTACTTCTGCCATGGCTGCAGCTCAAGAGGATCATGGTAGAATTGCTGGATACTGCATATCTGCTTATCTACAAGCCAATAACTTACACAGTTGTGGCAAATAACTTACACAGTTATGTGCATCCCATTACCCTATTTGTCTGTCAAGGATCCTTAAGAATGAAGAAACCCAAGTATAACTGATGCCTCATTTTTCAGATAGTAGTGCAAAAAAAAAAAGTGAGACCAATGGCTTTAACTATGACTTAGTTATATCTTCTTAGAAGACAATTTCCTGCAATTTTTGATTGCTGTAGATTACTGTACTGCCAGAACTGCAGATAATCTTAAGTATTGATTGCCAAGCTTGCAGCAGACCTGGTGAATTTAACTCATCAGATACAACTAAAAAAGCAATGGATGTGCTATAGAAGATACAAAGCCATTGTCAAGAGACTTTGTAATCTTGTTGCTAACAACTGTTAGTGTTTGAGCCTTAAGTGTTACTTACAGATATGGACACGAGAACCTAGGCTCTCATCTACTGGTAACTGGTTTACATTTTAATAACTTCATGGAATTCAGTACTAACACCGCTCAAACTTATTCACTGGTCTCAGTAATTAAACTGATATGCTGAAGTCTGGTAAACACAGATGTTTATGAGACTGCTTTTCCTAGAAGCTCCCTATATTATAGGTGGTTATATATATAGTGATAAGATACCATCGAGTTAAGAACTTGGGTTATTCTATAGAAAACATTTCTAACTTCATTTAGATTCTAGGTAATATGATTTTGAATTTTCTTGCAAAACACTAACTGGAAAAGTTAAATTTGTGATTACTTGCCATGCTATGCTTCTGTCTAGACTGTGGTTTTGGTTTTAACATTAAATTTCAAATTGAAGAAAAACTATTTACCTTTTTTTAAAATGATTCTGGGTGAAGATTCTCTTAAAAGATACAGGAACTGCATACCAAATACAGTTCAAAATATGCTGTTGTGATTGTTTTCAAGTAGTGAAAAAAATCTTCAAAAATTCTGGACATTTTTGTTAGGTATTAAGAGTCTTCTGCAGAAGTGGTAATCTTGGGCTTTTTTATTTTCTTTCATGGGATTCCAGTTGCAGATGTTCCAAATTAGAGGTAAGTAGGTGATGACGAATAGCATCTCAACTGTGGACTTCATAGTGGTCTCTAATGTGCTCTGTTTTCCTCATGGCTGGTATTGTTAATGCTAGCTTTGGGCTAAGGTTGACCTTCAGCTAAGATAAACCCTTATTTCAGAGTATATCTTCAGTTTTTCAGTTATTGTCAATGATAACCACAGTACTGGAGAGTTGTATTGTTAGTGTAGTAGTTCATGCATAAGGAATAAAAAAACATAATGCCACCACTCACTTCTGATAGCATTTTGCATCCTCTTTGTACTTACGTAGATGACTACAACTGTCAACCAAAGGAGCATCTCTATCATGGATTGTTGTTGGGAGAAGCCACTGAGCAGGTTCCTCTCATTCTAGCAAAGTGAGCACACTGACTATTTTGAAGAAGGAAAAATAATGTTTTTCTCACCGGCTTTTCCTTAGTCCCTGGAAATCAGATAGTTTCCATACTGACTATAAGCTCCCCAAGGACTTAAGTTTTACCTTGTGCAGGAAGTTCTGCTACTTTTTTTTTTAATAAATTAATTTTGGTGTTGCAAATCGGGAAATACAAGCAAAGGATTCGGATTCGAGACATTTTTTAGGAGTTCTTATTGTTGTGGTTCAGAAATTTTGCAAGGCAAATACTGGCGCCTCATGTCCTACGTGTCTACATCTTATATATGAAAATAAGTGTTCTCATTTGCTATACTAATGTATTCTCTCTCTCTAGTGTTAATGGATAGGAAACTAATACATATAAATATATTGCTTGTGGTTGATGTAGAAACTTAATCAAATACAGACACTATATTGAATTGACTGCTCCTACTTAAAATTGTTTACACATTCTTAAAATCTGGATGGCATTATTCAGGTAAAGCAGGGAGATGATTAGACCTCTGTGTTGATGATAGCTGACTCCTGGGTTTCATTTTTTAATTGCACTAAGTCAAGAATCATACTGCTTTCTCATCTGTACTCTGTGGTCAAAGTACTCCCTTTTCCTCCTTTCCATGGTAAGTTGGAACTTAATGTTCTAACTGTTCATGGACCAAAGCTGGGTGGTATTGCTGCCAGGTATTTTTAAATGAGGAGTACTAGGTAACTGGCTTAGGTAAAGCTTGCATAGTCATGGGTGGCAGAAATCAAGGTTGCAACAGTGACACTAGCACGATACAATTTTATACTTCACCTGGGTGGTCTGTTTGTCCCTGCTGTCAGACTCTTGAAAACAATGTGGTGGTACTACTTGTTTTCATGTCCATTTTGTAGAAGAAAAAGGGAATGGATGAAAATGTGCAAATGAAGAAATTTAAATTAGTGTGTTGATCTTTATAATGTGCAAAATGAGGAAACTAAGTATACGGTGCTGTTGGGGGTAACCTTGCAGTTACAGGGTTT
>JANHFX010020181.1:0-61425 GCA_027560015.1 Chloroceryle amazona
GACGACACGACACATGGTTGCGGAGGGGTTGTGTTGTTGGGGTTTTTTGTTGCCATAGGCAAGGTTTGGAGGGATAGGCGACATCTTCACAGTAGGTCTATCACTGTAATGGGCAAGAAAATCCTCATACCTGTTGCCAGGCATATATGTCTGATCTTCGGGTATAAGGGGAAAAAAAAAAGTTCCGGAGAGTGGAGGAGAAGAGGCAACTGAGGTAGTAAAAAATGCAAGAGCTGTTTATGAAGGGGCAGCAGTGAAGAGGAGAAAGCCTCTGCAGTTCTGAGCGTTAAAACTTCTTTCAAGTAGTACAAAATCTGATCCTTGCAATCCGAAGTAAGAAAGCAGGAGACATTAGTACTTTGACACCTCATTTGCTGAGTGAAGGTATTTTCCTTGGCTGACGCCTTTCCTTTGAGAGGACACCCTTTCTCGGTGTGCCTGTTCTGCTGCAGTCTACCCCCCGAACAGCCCCGAGTCCCCGGTGCCGCCGCCGGTCCCTCCCATAGGGCTGCAGCGCGGGGTGAGCCTGACGGGCTCCCCGGTTAGCCCTATTTAAATCAGTTGCCAGCGTGTTTGTAAGAATGTAATAACCTTAAGAATGTAATAACATTGTAATATTCATTGATTAGGGAAAAAGTAAAAACAAACAAACAAATATAAAATATATATATTTAAAAAAAAAAAATCAAAACAGAACACTCAGGCTTTCTAAGAAGACTGTGAGATTGGGAGCAGCATTAATTAAATGTATCGGCAGGAATACACCATCTGCCTTTTGCCCGCACAAGTCGGTGTAGGGAACATCCGAGCTACCCTGAGAAGCTACGTTCACAAAATATAGGAAAGTACTTTAAAGGGTTTCTTCGGGATTGAGGTTTCCCAATACACCTCGTTAAAAAAGCCACCTCCGACCCAGCGTTAAACGACACGAATGAGTTCAGCAATACGGCCCTTGTCACCCTGTCAGCACTCCCTCCCAGCAGCTTTCAAAGTATTCAGAGATGGAACACTCTAAACCAGATCCCAAATCCAGTCCCAGTCGCTTCTTTCGCGTTTCCAGCATCTCTGTATCTGCGATGAGGACATCGTCCTGCCCCGGCGGGGAGCCCACGTTGCCCCATCGCCCTGTCGCCGGGCGCTGGGTGCCCGGCAGTCTGTGGCTGGTGGCGTGAAGCCGCGGTGCAGGCGTGCGGACAAGCGCGGATGTGCCGGGCCGCAGGCCTCCTTTGAAAATTAGAAGCTGCACTGGCTGTTGCCACTGACCTAGGCCCTCGGGAGCATCTGCCCTGTGGAAGGGTTTTCTGTGACTTGCTACTCCCACAGGGGCTGGTTCACGCGTGTGCGTGGACAGCCTGCCAAAGGCAGACCCTCCAAGGTGTAATTCTGAGGGACAAACGCAGCGCGCGAAGAGTGATCAGTTCTGTTTTGCAATAGAATAACTTTTCTGAGGAGAAAAGTACCGGTTTGGGTTGATTTCCCCTCCTCTGCAGCTTTGCAAAGCTGAGCCCAGGACTGGGACAGCGAGAGGCCTCATGGGCCCACAAGGCTTACGGAGTTCAAAGCTAAAAAAGGACTTGGACGTCATCACCCATGACCTATACTTGACAGGCCGCTATGTTTCACTCTGTTGCCCTGTGTTGTGATCAATGGTTGACGTTAAACCAAAGCTTTCCCAGCTCCAGGAGTTCAGCCACTACAGGGACAAGGAAGACAAAATTGCCACAAGGAATTAACTCTCGGTTTCTGCAAAACGGGAGAGATCCCAGTGAGTTTAGCAGTCACAGAGAGAAACAGCACTAGTTCAAAGGGAGAAAAGCACGACTTAAAAGAGGTAGGTCTTTTCACATGAGAGTATCATAATATCCATTAAAAACTTGGTCTTTATAATTAAGATACACTCTCGGTATTGGCATTTTTCATTTAAGTTTTACATGCACTGTGTCACTGCAGAGGTGTTGCAGACAGCACAGCAGCATTTTGAAAGAGGCTGCCTTACATTAAGGAAAGAGCTGTAAGGTTACATGGGTAAGAGGGGGATTATTTTACTAGAAGTACATTTATACTGCATCTAAAATATAGTCTCTGAGCTTAAACACCGGTCCAAACTCCCCTCACATCTATAACTGCTAGTTCTTCATGTTTGATGTGGAGCTCTTGGCTTTCATCATGACAAATTCAGTGTCTTACCAATCTGAGAAAAAAATCTGTGTTCACCAGAGCGCAGTTCTTGACACCATTCCTTGCAACATCCCCTAGCTGAAGAGGAAATCAGCAGTTACCAAATCAACAGTTGTGCCCAGATATCACATTATTTCTGACAAAATTTGATGGTGTTTTTTTTTTCCACAACTTTCCACTAGTTACAGCATGGTTTGGATAATTTCAGCTTTGCATTGCCGCTGGAAAACATAAAGAAACAGGTGAATAGCTACAACTTTTCAGTGATTTAAAGAAAAGTGTTGATGAGCAGTAGTTCAAGTGGAGTGAACTGTGAAGAAGAGCAACTGCTAAGCTTCCCCTATAATGGAAATTTCTTTAAATGCAAATTTAATGAACCAGGTCCAATATCCTTTTACACTTGGAGCTAAGGCTGAAATATTGTAGGTTTTATAACTCAGTAAATGACTTTGCACAGGAGATTTCATGTATATTTTAATACTAACATCATGCAAAATTATTTTGAAGCTAGTAGAATAAAACTAAACATTCAGACAGCGTATCTGCAGAATTCATCTTCCAGCATCAGCTCTCCACAGGCAGGTAGCAGGCCTGTCTTCTGGTGAGGTTTGATAAGTTTTCTCAGCAGTAGGACACCATGTTCCTTCCTCCTCCACTTCTAGTATGAAAAATATTATTTCTAGTGCTGATTTTGATAAAAATAAAATGGTTATACCAAACATAAGCACATCTAGGCTCTAGAGAGGCTGGGGTTACCCTGGTACATGGTCTAGCAGGGGTTAAAGGTTTAGGTTCTCCCTTATAGCAAGGTGAGGGCACACACTAATAACCAGAAAGCAAATCTGCTTCAAACTGCTTTTGATCCGAGTGGCTGAGGTGAATGTAATGTGGGCATTACCTGTGCTTATCAGATACTGTGTAGAAACTCCTGGAAGCAGCACTTTGAAGGCTGCTAATGTTATCAAGATTGTGGAGAAAAAAATATAGCACTGAAACTGTATTGCCTTGACTTTCTTCTCTGAGTACTGTGCTAGATCTAACTCTGTTCCTACAGATACAAAGAATTAGAAATTGGAAGCACTACAGAAAAAGAAAACATCAGTCACAGTAGCACTGTTTTCCTCTATGTGCAGATGTATATAAAAGGTTGGATCACAAAGTAGGTACAGTATCTAAGCTGAGCTAGTGGCAAGCTGTCATTTCAAGCAGCCCGTCCATTCCTTGCCCCCAGCTACTCAATCTCCCCAGTTCCCGTGTGACAGTATTTGCCTTTGTCTGACTCTTCAGTGAGACCTACAGCAGCTTTTTCTTCCAAAGTTAGTTGACTCTGGAAGAAAAACAGTGGATGCTCTTCAGTGAGCAGGCACAAGTGTAGCAGAGAAGGAATGCAGCAAGAATACTTGTAGCAGAAGAAAAAGATTGCAGAGGTGACCACTGTGCAAATTGAATCACACATAATGACTGTGACAAGAAAAATCCTATCAGAGGTGTACAGAAAGTGCAACAGCTGAGGGAGACTGTGAGCCTTGGAGCTTCAGAGTGAGTTTCTATGGCTGTAAAATGGCAAAGAGCAGCAAATAACAAGCCCTGTAAGACTTGTGAAGATCAGAGTTGGCTAAGGGCTTATGTGCAGGAAGCCATTGCCTCATGAGGTACGTACAACCTCAGTGAGGAGTACCTGTCCTGTACTAGACATGGTCCTTTCACAGCATGGAGTGGGATAGCCTCACCTTACCTCAATAGACAGATGCTTACTTCATGTTCCATGTGCTCTAAGACAAGCCTGAAGAGGCAACAGCATGGCATAGCTCACGCACAGTCAGGGTACACCAAGGCTTTCTTCCTGTGAATATCCCAGGTGGAAAAGCTGTCTGGTGTGGAGACAGAAACAACACAGTCAAACACCAAATCCAAAGTGGGCATAACTCAGCCTGCAAGGCTCCCTCCGTTTAGTACTAAGCAAAACTGCAGCCACAGCTCAGAAAGGCCACATTCTATATCCTTGGTAGCGTGACAGTAACAGCAGCAGGACAAGGAAAATTATTAGGTGAATCCTGAGAGAAAAAGCATGCAGACTGAAGCTTCGGATGGCACAGATTAATAGATGCTCCTTTCAATTAAAGCACAGACTCCTGAACCTGCTCTCAGCATGCCTAAGAGAAGTGGTTCATAGCACACACCAGCAGAAAGCGGAGCCTACGCAGAGCAGACAATGCGCTGCAGCTTCCTTGCAGCAAAGCTGGTGAAGAGAGTTTGAAGGGCAAGGAAGCTATATCAAGAAATAGCTCAGAATAATCCATCTGTATAGCACCTGCCTCACAGAATACTCAAGGAAAAAAAAAGGGGGGAAGGAAGGAGGAGAAGATGAGAGCAATTAACTGATAGGAGGCAGGAGCTGGGGGGAAAGCTTAAATATAAAGCAGGAGCTTAGAAGGTAGGTAAACAGCACAGTCACTGCTCAGAAGACACACAAGGGTCATCCTTGCATAGACCTGAGCAAGTTCATTACATATAGGTGCAGAATTATTTAATTGCTACAGACAAAGAAGCACTTCATAGTCCCAGTGACTGATCATGGCAAGCATTGGGAGCTCAGGAAAGCATCTTCCCTCACTATGTCCCGAGCCCCCACACATTGAGCAATAGTTGGTGGGGGTCAACTGCCACAAGATTGATCCCACAAAGCACTAGACATACTGGCCAGGTTCACTGTCATGGTAGTGATGCTGCTGTAGAGACACAGATGCAAGCAGACAGAAGCTGCAAGATATCATGACCAAAACCTCAGGTCTCAGCTAAGAGGTCATAAAAATAAACCTAAGGGTAAACTAAATCCAAAATGAAACCGAGTATCCCTGAATCACCTGAACTGACTAAATGTTTAAAGGCAGCATAGTAACATGCTCATACCTGTCGTATTAATTTAGTTCAAAGACTATTAGCAGTTGTAAACTGGCAGAGTTTCTTCCAGGTTTCTCAGATGACCTTGAAACATGCTAAGTGATAGAGCAGTAATTACATCCACACTTACCTTTGAATCTGCTGCTGAAATACAACTTCAGCAGAGATTCATAGGATTGTAACTGGGGTGGGAGCCTCACTCTTGGAACAGGAAGAACCGGTAGGTGTTTGCACCATGGTCAGTAGAACAAAGACATAGCTAAGCTGAGAAAGGAATGTCTTGCAGGAATTTGCCTTAGTGAAAATTTGAAAAAGCATCTGGTAGGGGAAGGAGCCATTAGAGAAAGAAATAACTTGTCTTGTAATAAAAAAATAGAGGAGACAACTGCTTACTGTCACTGGCAATGAGGCAGCATTTACAGAGAGACACTCTTGGCAGTCCTACAATGCCTCCAGTGTGTGCTGTTGAAATTCTACAGCTTATATGATGGTTGCAAAAAAAAAAAAAAACCAAAACTATGCAAATGTGATTTCCTACCTGCAGCAGGCTATTAGCACAGACACATGGAACTGAAACAGAAATACAGACTCCTCAGCCTGTTGCAAAATCCAGAAAATGCAAGAAGATAGAAGACATCATAGAAGCAGCTGAATCCTGGTTTCTAGGTGGAGCACACAAGGCAAAGATTTTGTAAGACCTGTGTTCATGATTATGGGAAAGAGAGCAGGTAGAATGCTTCATGTCCCTGTTAAGAACAGCAAAAACACTGGGACCAAAGAGAACTGCTGCCTGGAAAGCTGTTGTGGTATAAAAGGAGAAAGTAAAGGCCTAAAAGCCAAAAGCAGCAGTGGAAATGAAAGAACAGCTCTATCTGGATACAATTCCAAATATTTTCCCTGCAAACTACATAACCCACATCTCTGGTATAAATAAGTTCTTGAGAAACCTGGCAACTCAGTAAGAGCCTTGAACCAGCACCAGCCTGGTGGTTGCAAACAGTCAGGTAGCTAACTTTGAAAGAGCAGTGCTGTGTTTCTGCCTTTTCCCCATCCAGTCCAAGCGTGTTGTTGGCACCAGTTGACTGGCAGCAATAAGTGCAAAGGTGAAATTGCAAAGAGGGTGTTCAGATGCCTGTCGCTGAGAAAAAGGAAAGCATGCATGCAATTCCTGAATGAGGAATCATATCCAAGAACATGGTAACAGTCAGATAAAATGCTTTGATAACGCACACAAATATGGATCTCTGCAACCACCAGCATCTCCTCACCAAGAAGGTGTTCACCCCTAAAGGGTATCTTTGCTTTCCAACAGGCATCCAAGCCTGCTGAAGCAAGGGTTATTTGCAGTAACAGCACCAGCAGAATATGGCATTTACTAACAAAGTGTAACCTCTTCTTTGGATGTCCTAACAGTCCCCAAACATCAGCAAGGATGCCAGTAGACAACATCTTGTTGAAGAACAAGTCGTGTGGAACCCTCGGTTTTAATCTCTTAGTTTCAAACACTTTTCAGGGAAGCGAAGCTGTATGTTACAGATAGACAAGGATTGGCCCATGGAGGAATGTTGCCCTGGTACACAACCAAGGGAAGTTCTGGACTAGGAAGGGGATGCCCAGTATACTCCATATTTCAAGAAGTATTGGCTGTATGACTTAGAAAGAAAAATTCATATCTAAGAGCAGCCTTCAATTCTTTTCTAGCTCATACATGATGCTAGAGCAGCCAGTAGCATCTTGCAGGTCCTGGTCTGCTCAAAACCAGCTTAAATCCACATTTTCCATTTGTCTGCAAGTACTATGGGACAGCTCTTGAAAAAAGAACAGCAAAAAGTCAAGATCAAAGTTTACAATCTGTCCTCACCCCTTCGATAAAGATCAAGGCATTTAGCAATTCAATAATAATAATTTTGACATAACTACCAAGAAACATAGCACTTGATGGTTTATTTGAGAGAAAAACAAAGACTCAGCATATTTCATCATAAATCACTAACACATCTACAATAAATACAAGAGCTCTATACTTACTAAGCTTATAAGCAGAATTTTAGAGTCATTTCACACCCAGTTAGCTACAGAATACACCACTTGGTTTAGAGCAGTCCTATCATCTTCCAGTACATAACAAACCATCCATCCTGCGAGCAGTCACTTAACATTAGTTCCCAGCTTGTAAACTGGATCATGGGAGACCAGCCCAGGGTGGGCTGGGAAGCACAGGGTATGCCAAAGGGGAGACCTGAGAAGAGAAGATGAGAACTGCTCTTTACCGTGTTGCTTTGCTGCTACACCTGCAATAGAAAGCACTTCCCAGCAATGCATGACCAGCTTGCAACATCTGAAGGGTGAGCAGGATCCTCACAGAAGCAGACTCCTGCTGCCTTCCAGTGAGATCTGGGTTCTGCAATATGGGGCTGTGAACTTTCCACCACGCCAAAACCTCATGTGCTAAGTACCACTGACCAGATGCAGAAGGAACTGGGTGAGAGCCACAGGCAGGGCCAGCTCTCAGATGAACCCTGTTAGAAAGGCAGCACTCTTCTTTGCAGCATCCCTGTCCCTTTCCAAACCACACCATTATATGAAAGCATCTCAGTCTTTGCCAAAGAAGATACCAAAGTAAGTGTTGTTGAGGGCACGTTCCGTTTATCTTAATAAAAGCAAGAAATGCTGGAGATACCCATCAAAGACCTCACTGCACTACACTGTGCAACAAGACAGCAGCTACTGGCCAGAACCTCTTGCATTATAAGTATCAAATCATATTTCATACACAGAGGCTTGCATGTTTAACAACTGAATGCATACAGTGAAGTAAGAGGCATGATATCAAGGAGTATAATGGGAATAATAGATTCCTCTTGGGAAGAAACATTATAGTGTTTCTAGTAGGACTGACTACGTAGGACAGCTCAAAAATTGTTGACATGGGGTAAAATCCAGGTTCTTGCAGTGTAGGCAGCACTCCTCCCTTTATCTCTCCTTTTTCCTGAAGATAAACCCTGTTGGACTGGGCAGTGCACACTCAGCAGGACTGCTTTCCTTCCCACTGGCAGGTGGAGTTGCAGCTTGCACTTGGGCATGGCAAAATATAGACAACCCAGTCAGCTGCAGAGTTTCACATCCTTCACGTACTGGAGGCCAGGAAGGTTCCCAGGAGTGCGTAGTGCTGTGCCCAATTTCTCACAACAGTATGGCACCTGGGGGGTTCCAGGAGGTCCTCCCTTGCTGCAGAAGCTGATGGGAGTGAAGGGTGCTCACCTTTACGCAGAACCCACCCCTAAAGGCACATCTCCTTATTTTCTCAACATGCATCCATTTCAGGACACATACCTGAATGTCCATTTCTGTTCTCCCCTGGTTTTGTTTGAGCCACTTCCCTCACCTTGTGCCTTCAAGTGCTTTCTTAGAATTTATGCCTCACACTCTGTTTTTAACAATAGGAGCTGAACACTGAAACAGCAGAGCTAAGCAGAGCATACGTGGAGAGAAGGGGAAGGAAAAGCAATTTTCCACCCATCCCCCTCATCTGTGATCTGTACATCTCTGTTAATATGTAAAACACAGAGCAGCCTGCGCAGCCTACTTTACATGGAGCAGTTAGACTAGGGATGTTTTTTCCATGTGTTCCCTATAGCACTGAAAACTCTGCTATTACTAAAACACCCAAGCAGTAATACAGATTACAAGTCCTCAGTGGCTCTAATAAATGAAAGAGAAACCACAGAAGTCACTGGGAAAAAACAAACAAACAAACAAGCTAAAAAGCAAACAACTTTCAGGGATCTTGCTACCTTTTCCTGAATTCATTTGGGCATATAGATGGCAAGGGTATATCCTTTACCTGTTTCATAGGAGCACAGAATGCTGTTTAGAAAGGATGAAAACAGCTAGCAAAAAAAGTGAAACAAATGTTCTTCATACTCTGAAGAAAAAAAAAGGCAAGAAGGAAAGTGCTGGTCAGGAAAACATTAAAGCCTTTGCATGACAGCTAAGCAGGGAATAGAGATTATTTTTACAGAAAAAAAATGGTGGAAATAGAAATTAGAGATTGCAATCAGCATTTTGCTGCTTTTTTTTTTTTTTTTTTTTTTCCCCAACATTCTGCGTTCTCTGTGCTTGCAATGAAGCAATTGATTTTTCCAACATATTAAGCTGGGAAATTGTTAGGATGATTGCAACCGTAAAGCAAATACCTTCTGCTTTGATGAGATTCCCCTCTCTGTAATTACAGTCCACCTCAATGTTTCATAAACCATTTCAGAAGTTTTGTCCTGAAGTCATACATCACCTTTCTGTGTGTATATACAGCACAGCTCAAGCTCACACAGACCAGCAGCAAACTCCTCACACCTTTCATCTGTAGTCACTTTGTTGTCCTTCAGGCCAGCAAGTCCTACTGCAGCAGCATCTCTTATGGGACAAGTTACACGGCTCCACACCTCTTTGTGGGGATGATCATGCCAAGTGTGCCTGATTTTGGTCCCTGCAGTTTATTAAAACTGGGATTCAGAAAGTGGAAAAAATACACAGAAAACTTACAGTGCCTTTTCTGAGCTGTGTTGGAGATACCCACTTACATGTGGCAGGCACTTAGCACCACACCTTTCATTCACAGCTCTCCAAATTACCCAGTGCCTCACATACATCCTGACTTTGGTCAGGCCATGGATACTCAAGCAGATAAGTGAAGAAGACTGACTTTAAGACAAGCATGTATTTAAAGGCTAATTACCAGGTGTGTCTCACATTTGCAACACATCTGCAGTAAAAACTCTGAAAATTGGCTAGCGCTCATGTTTTTAACAGAACACCATCCAGTATTAAGTCAACTATATAAATCCTCAAGCACAAAATCAGGCTTGCTTTACAATAACTCATTTTCATTAATCTATATTGATGGGTAATAATTATATTTGTAGATGTCAGTTCCTTTGAAGCCCTATGTCATTTTTCTGCCCTTTTGCCTACAACTGATGTCAAGTTAACAAGCCTATAATTACTGGCTTGTCACACCCTCGGAATTCTGGCACAGACTATGTGTTTTCCTGGTCTTCTGGAATTTATTTCTGATTCCAAGGTGTTTTCTGAACATCTTTAATTGCCGATGCTTTGAAAGATGTGTTTTCTAGCATTCAAGCACAAATCTTGCTTGATTGTGAATAAATTAATTTTTTAACAAATATTTCTGCCTGCTCTGCATCACTGGTGTCAGTTTTACATGCTCTTTCTAGTGGTTGGCCTAAAACATCATTATTGTTCTTGATAATTGAATGCTTTCATACTATCCTTGGCTATCATTTGCAGATTCTTTTATGAAATCTTTACTTACCTATTTTAAACACTTAGTAGTTTCTTACTTCTATGGATAGTTCTTTTGTGTTGACTATAGAAATTATGTCTTTTCATCAGCTGATTTCCTTCTGCTACTGAATCATGACTAATGTTTAGCCCCTCCTCTACAAAGGGGGAAAACTGACAGTTTTCCATCTGAAAATGGAAAATTTTTCCTCTGAAATAAATCCCCATACTTATTTTTATTTTTCTACCTATATTTTACTTCCCATACACTTTTCTCATAATATACAAAATTACAGTCATATCAGGAATTTAATTTTCTGGCTAACCAATACACATACACTATTGGTGGTCACTGTGCAGTACTTACCCATACTGAACATAATCAGATCATGATCACTGGCCCTGATGCAACTGCAGCTTCCCAGTGTAGCCATTAATTCTTTTTTTATGAACAGAGATTGTAAGATAAAGCCTGAGCCAACAGCTAAATTAAAGTCACAGAGATTAAATTAACTCCAGAAGTTCCTACCTTTTGAATAGCTGATTTTGCAACAAGAAAAAAATTCTGCTAAAATAATGCTTAAGGAAGGAGGAAGGAGAGCAGAAGAACTGTTTGTTTTTCCTTTCTTAAAAACCCTGAAAATACTGATTCCCTGCCCCCTGATTTTGCCTTCACCAGGCAGGGTCAGCACCAGGCTTGGAGTTGACTGGCTCACCAAGTAGCAGAGGTCTGTAGGGCATCTGCCCTGTCCTAGAGAGGACAGGCAAGAGTCAAAATTATCTGCGGACTACACAAAGTCTATGGCCTTTTCCATGGATTTCCCCTGGGCTTTGCAGAGGATTGCATGTGAGCAGCCACACTTTTTCCTCCCCAGCCCTTCTCAAATTCAACCTCTTCTGCTCCCAGCTCTCACAGCCTCATCTCTTCCCATTCCTGGCTCCTTGTCCAGTCCTAGCCTCCTATATTTTCTTGGCCAGCTCAAATGTCTCCCTTTTTCCCATTCTTCCCTTCCTCTATCCTTGTCCAAAATTGCTCACCTGTCTCCAAGCTCTAGCTCCAATCTTTCTTATATTGAAACCAAACAACTTCTTTCTCCTTACTACCACCAGCCTGAAAAAGAAGGGCTTTGAGAGGCCAGGAAAAACAGGACCCAAGGCCATGAAGCCCAGAGCTGCAATTACACAGTCCAGAAGGAATAGTGTCCAGCTCAGAAGACTCTCCAAGGTATTTAGCTCACAGCTGCAGCAGAGATCTACAAAGCATGTGCTAACTGCATTTTTTCCCCTAAAAGGTCTATAACTTGGCCATAGTTGGGTTCATTTTTCTGGAGATACAAAATATACAAAAGTCATTTACAGTTAGTTTCATGTCCCTCCTATAAAGCATGGGGGCCAACTAGAGTTTTCAAATGAAAGACAGAAATTAACATCATCAAAACAATACATATTTTCTAGCCACATTCTTGGAACTGATTGAACTGCTTTATTTATGCACTTAAATTTCAGCTAAATGAGCGGATGCCCAGCAGGGAAATTTTTATTCCCAATTGTTACCATTTGGCAAAGTTATAAGCAACGAGAACAGGAGCTCACCATGGAAAGCATTGGACAAACAACAATAGACAGTGCCATTGTTAATATAAATCTTTTTATTTTTAGATTTTCTATAAAATTTTTATTAAGTATGTAAGGGAATTGTTTTACTTCTATTTTCCACTACATTTACTTGGACATTTGACTGAAAGTTCTGGGGAATTGCTGAGAGTTAATAGCACCAATAAAGTGCAAACCAACTGCTGAAATGAATACAAGCTGAGGAGCTTTGGGAGGCAGCTTTATATTAAAAAATAGGATGCTATAAAATGGGACCTGCTGATTAAAAAAACACTTAAAGAAAAGATAAAATGCACCAGAAAAGTAAGGGAAGTAAAACCTGAATACCTTTTAGTTGAGTTTATATATCACTTCCCATTATGGTAACTGAGAATCTATTTTTAATGCATATAAGAAAAAATGAATGAGTATACTACAGGTTTATGAGCAAAAAGAGTAAACAGGGAATAGGAAATAAGAGAAATCTGTGGAAATTATAATCTTGGGACAAAATATTGTACCCTAAGATCATATTAAAGTAAGTACACAGACAGAAATCTATTAGTGAGAGGAAGAGAAGGGATGGGAAGTTCACTTTCTGTGTTCTGGTGATCACTAAATAATAAGAGCATTAAGTCACAGCAGATGTGCACTAATACAGTTCTCTTATGTGATCAAGTGCATCAGAGCTGAGCTGCTTCAGGTAACTGAGAATTGCACCAGTCATGGCCTAAGTGCAGCCCTGGCCCCGTTTCATACAAGCTGTGTACAAGAGGCTTGTTTTTTCCTTTTCAGTTGCAGATACCCTCTTTCCCATAACCTAACCAACAGCAGTAACAAAAACCTCATACAGTATCACTGAGTGTTTTATCTGTCTATTTGGAAACACTTTTTAACTCTTTTAAATCTTTTCTCAGTTCCACAGTGACAGGACTGGAGGGAATGGATTAAAACTAGAGATAGATCAATTCAAGTCAGACATTAGAAAGAAGTTCTTCACCAAGAGGGTGGTGAGACACTGGAACGGGTTGCTCAGAGAGGTGGTGGAAGCCTCATCCTTGGCGATTTTTAAGGCCAGGCTGGATGGGGCTCTGAGCAACCTGCTCTAGTGGGAGGTGTCCCTGCCATTTGCAAGGGTGGGTGGAACTGGATGATGTTTAAGGTCCCTCCCAACCCAGATGATTCTATGATTGTGTAAGTCTCTGAGTTGGAAATACCCAGAAGATTATTGACCAGAAATATCATTTATGTTTGCCCTGTTATTACATTCTCTCCCAGCTATCTACTGACAGACATTGATGGAGATGGGACAGTGACCTAGGTGGGCTTGATGTCTCATCTAGTAAAGCCAGTATTATGTTCTGATGAGAGCTGGAAATTAAGAATCTATTGCTAAAAAGCAACCCTGCAGCAAGGGTCTCTCTTCTCATCAGATATCAACAGCAAACAGTGAGCCTTCTGATTCAGCCTTGTCATTGCATGTCATTGGGCTAGGAGATCATTGCTGGGCATTGGGCTGCTTCTGCTGTTTGTTGGTGGTGTTGTCATTTTCTAACACCACATCCAACAGGGCTCTCTCTTTCCCCCCATGGTCTCAACACCTATTATTATCTATCTAGATGGGCCATTCAAAAGTATAGGATTCTATACATGTTATTGTGCTTCCCTTGCAAAACTTCTTCCTAAATAAAATATAAATCCAGGGCTAGAACTGAAGCATCTTCTCAGGCAGCCACAATCTCAAGAATACTTAACAGGTTACTCTTGTCCTGATTTTACTTACTATATTTATCCACCTTAGGGATTCAGCTACCTTTTTCCCTTTACCTCACACTGTAATATTTGAGTTCTTGATAGCAACTCAGTGAGGAATGGAGGTCTCATCTTAGGAATCTGGAAGAGCCTTAAGTAGGAATTAAGTAATCATTTCTGAATTTTGTTCCCTCTGTTCTGAAATTAACTACCTAAAGACATGGAAAAAGTGGCAGAAATCATCTCTAGGATGTCTCACTCTAATGATGCAGTGGCCAGCTTCCCTTAAAGCATATGCTGTTTGTGGCATCCTGACATTGAACTTCCATGTAGACTGGCAGTGTTTGAGAGTGCTCAGCTTCAGGAATGTTTGGGAAGAAACTTCTTATGAACATGTGTCAATTTGTCAAAACCAAAATCTTTTCCTTGGGAAAGAAAAAACAGGATTGTGGCAAGAAGAAAATTTGCAATTCAGACTGCTTCAGGACAACTGGACCTAAGTGGTTGAATAATTCAGCTTGGAACAACAGACTCTACTGTGCTTGAGTCAGAAGCGAGAGACTGAGCCCCACATCATCAGTGAGGTGTTCTGTGTCGATGAGCAACTTACACTGATATAGGTATGTTAGAAAGTAAATCCTCTCCCTCATGGAAGAAGAAAGCTCTTCTCTGTCCACCTCTACTGAGGCCACTGAGTAGGATCCACAGTCTCATTCAAGGATCAAAGTCATTTGGCTTGGGCTGGCTGCTGCCGTAGCTGGGTGATTGCAGACACCTAAGCTATTCTTAGCACTTCAGCACTTCCATTCAAGGTCAGTTCAGTGCATCTGCATTGCACTTATGGCTCTGAATGCAGGGTAGGCATACACTCCAAAAGTGGGTCATAGCAAGATGATGAAAGCTAAATCCTACAGCAATTATTCTCAGGATCTAATCTGTTGCACTAAGACTCTTGGTGCACCTTGACACTTAAGATGAGGATCTTTAAGCACAAATAGGAAGTATAATAAGTAAGGAGGTGTAACAAGTACAGTAGCAAGGACTGTGCAATACTAGTTGAAAGAGATTTGTGCTTTAGGTAGTCACAGAGCAATTATTTTTAGGTAAAATTTTAGGAAACCATTCAATCTGCAGCTATTATCAAAGGACAAGTGTCTAGTTTGAAAAAAAACCAAACCCAAACCCAATCAAATTTGGGGCCAAGTCTGTAGCAATCCCTTGTTTTGCCAAATATGCCTGTACAGGTCAGCCCCCTTGCAGAGCTGCTGCTTACTAGGACTGCAAGGCAATCCCTGGTATCATGTAATGCTCTTCTACCACCCAGCTACCCCAGTCACCCAAGGACATGGTAGTCCACAGCATCACCCCCTTCAATAATTCCTTTCTCATTACATATCCACCTCCAGAGCTCCTGAGACAAGTGGCATCCCACCGGTCCCAGCAGAGTAGACATCTGTGAGCTGAACACCTTCTGCAGAAGAGAGAGGTCGGGGAGTAGGATTTTTAACGCAGCAGAACTGCAGGGAAACATCTACAGATAACAGTTTAGCTCTGAGTCACTCCTGCCAAAACACATGGAAACAATGTTTAGCATTTGTATTTCCATAATATTTAATTCCACTGTCTGGGCCTTTTATCAGTAATGTAGATTATGAATACAGATAGATTCAGAACAATAGTAATGTGAGCCTGGGTACTGATAATCTCTTGTTAATTTTTAACAGAGACAGCAACATAGCATTTAATTCCTCAATGAAAATGACTCAGAACCCATTTGTTTCCAACGAGGCAGCTTAAAAGAAGTAATAGAAATAGATGTTCCAATGTTCAGCACCTTGCAAAAGCTGGATTATGCGCATGCTTGGTTATAGCTGAACGTGTTAGAAATTTGAAAATGATGGCAGAAATTTGGATGTTTGAAAGCAGTCATCTTCTATCGTCCTTTGGATTGTTGGATATATTCATTTTTAATTAGTGCTGTTATCGCAAAGTTAGGAGGTGTGACTGATTAGGCTCTTCTTTACATCTTCCTACCGATAAAAATGTCCTTGAAGTACTAAATTATCAGGTGCTTTGAGAAAAATACCCAATTTTTGTTTACCTTCAGTGGAAATGTGGGGTAGAGGCAAGCAAGAAACAGACAGAGAGAATAATGCTGATGCTATTGTTGGCTAGAATCAACAATAGAGCTTCCAGCTCTGAGAGGCAGAACATCATTTCCATATTCCTGTCTATACGAAATATAACAGTGGGTCAATAACCCTAACTAATAAAGATTATAATTCCCTCATTTTTTTTTATATGGCAGAATGTAGGATGTAGGATGGAGAAAAGCCATGAAAGGGTTATTTTTATTATTGCTCAGCACATTTTTCAAGGTCCAAGACAGCCATAAACTTGCTTTTTGTGATGATGTCCATACTGAACCAAAAAGATAAGCTTGAAACTTAAGCTAAAAGCATTCCAGAAGAAACAGTTCCAGTAGTTCATGGATCTTTGAAACCTTAAGTATAGCAAACATGCAAGGCACATAAAATATCTCCTCACTAGGATCAGATACAAGCAGTAAATAACTTTAAGGAAGGAAATTATAAATGTAAAGAGAACTGAAGGGCTTAGTCATGAAGTAGAAATTTTGGTGAGATTCCACTACAATACAATGCATCTGTGGAAAATTTGACACACACCCCATGAATCAAGTACTGCCAGAAAGGAGCAGAGCAACTTCAAGTTTTTCTGCCTTCTGAGGAAGGGTCTTTCCCATCTTCAGCTTTACAGGAACTATTGTAGGGATCTAGCAATACTAGGGGTGGCTGGAGTTTAAATGATGTTTTCCCAAATTATTCCCCCAGGTATTCCTTATCTCAGCCTCTCAACACTCATTTGATAGTTCATGAGGAAGAAGAATAGTTCAACCCTCAGGTAGACAAACAGCAAGGCTGAAGCCATGTGATGTGATCTGCTCCTGTATTTGATGCAAAGCACAGCAAGCATCACCAAGGGACAAGAGAATCCAGTTACTTTCCAACCTTAAAAGCCTATAATGGTTGCTTTTAGCTGCAATGTTGAAAAGAGCCATTACAGTGACAAAAGTGACTTTCCTTGCAGTGTCAGTGACAGCTTACTCAGTCCTATTTATTCTGCCCTCCTCCCAGAGTTATCTGTGCAGCCATGCAGTGAGCCTCACAAGGAAATTGATTGAAGTTTATAATAATCAGCTTTTTTTTTCCTTAATCCTTTCATTTTTGAGGTGAGGAAGTCAGACTGAGTGTTTGGGCAGGTGGAGAAGATAGAAAAAAAAATGGCTTGGGGAAGAACAAAGATCTAGCAGGCTGGGTGAGAAAACTCCTGCCAGCTTAGCACCTCCACTTGCACTGATGCCATGTGAGAGACCTGACAGATTCATTTTATCAGCAGAGTTTAGGATTGTTTTTAAATGTGGATTTTTATAACACATTAAAATCTCCAAATAAGTCATTAAAACTGCCTCAGTCTGGCTTAGCATTACACACAGGACACAAAGAAAGAGAGGAACAGTCTGTTTTGATTAACAACTGGTTTAATGTTGCTTGGACCGAAGGCATTGATCTGCAGTAAACACTGCTGTATTTATAATTCATAAGCACAGGGAGTGCCAAGTCCCACTAGGAGGGCAGAGGTAAGATTGATTAGGTGCCTTAGCTGTACGTTTCCATACAGTACCATGTCTTGTTTAGGTTGTTTTCTGGTAAGTTGATTCTTGACTCTGCGTTTTCTTGCTTTGCTGAATACACTTGTGCCATAAGGAATTGATTTCTGTATTTCTTTTTAACCCTTGGTAACCTATTTGTATTCCCAACCATTGTCTCCAATATACCTAATCCTAGTTTTTTTGTTTAGCTTCAGTTTTCCAAGCATTTTTTGGCTTTTACGTTCAAATAAAAATTACTCTGCTTAGAATAGCTTCAGCTGGCTGAATTTTGGCCAAGGACTGCCTCTGGCTGAATGCTGCCCTGTAAGTATTTGCTGGCAGACAGGAGGAAGCATCACCTCCCCTGCAGTAAGGATGCCCAGACAGGCTGTGCAAGAAGGCTTTCCGAGCCTTGTTCACCCTTTGCTTGGTTTTGGGTTTGTTTGGTTGGGTATTTTTTATTAAACATGCAGAAAAGAAAATGGAACCAGTTACTTTGTTTTCCTGAGACATTTCTGAACTCTGGGAGGTTTACAGTTACACATGGGAGCTACTGTCAGCCAGCAGCTCTAGCTTATGCCCCAGCCCTCGTGCCTGTGGCAGAAGTGACCCTGAGACAACTTCTGTAGTGCTCAGTGGGGCTGGAGGGGTTGAGCAGTGATGGATGGAGGCCATACTTCAACCTCGGGGATCTCCAACCAGAGGACTTCTTGCCAAGCTCCAGGATGTTTCCAGCTCCAAGCACGGAGGCCGCTTCCAGCAGCAAGCTGTCCCTCGTGGGCAATGTGTTAGCTGGGCAATCAAAGGAGGTTCCTTGTAGTGTCTTGGCACTTCCAAAAAGAGGATGTTTCTTGCACTGTGTTTGACATACATAAATATAAATTTCTATATTATATATATAATTTATATATTGCATAGCAAGAAAATCTCAGAACTGAGAATCTTGAGCCTGTAGCTTGATCAAAAAAAAAATAAAAATCCTTGAGCTTTTCTCAAGCTTCATCTGAACCTGATTTTTTTATTATTATTAACTCTTTTTTCAAACCAGAACTGAAACCAGGACTAAAAACACATATTTAGATATTTATTCAAAGTAGTGATTCAGTGAAGAATGATGTGGCATGACAGATAATTTCACCTTTTTCTTGCCCTTTTCCCTTCCTCTCTAAGGCCACAAGTTAATTCAACAAACTGAGAGGTTCTGATCTGTTTATTAAATCATTATATGCCCGTGTCGAAACAACTTCAGTCACAGCTGAAGCTGAATCAAGGGTTCATACCTAAATTTTGCAGGCTGCTATGGGAACGTATTATCATCTGCTCAACAAACTCAGAAAAAGTGAGAATATGCCATGATATTATTATGCTTCTGGCAGATAAAAGGATTATCTAGATATGGAGGATACTTAAATGGTTCAGTTCTCGCTCAGTTCCACTAACTGAACTCCAGTGATCTCCATGAATTTACATTACTATAGATGTAAACTAAACTGGATCTATAATCATTTTAGCAGAGGGCTCTACTGATTACTACAGGTCATGTCCCAGCTCATCCACTGAAAGGCACCTTTCTGATAGCCTGCATTGTTCATCATTATTTCTTTACCCTCAAAAGCTCCACCATTAAAGGTGCATCTTTAGAGGCCACTGAAAACATACTTCAGTCTATGAGATATAATTAAAAAAATATATAAAGAAATGTGAGATCATAAATTAAAAAGACAAATATTGTCCAACCCCTTTTAAATCCTTGTGGTGCTTTTGGCTGTTTTACTTAGAGATTGTCTTATTTTGTACTAAAATGTTCCTGAAGTTCACTCATCAAGAGCTCCCTTTTCCTACTGCTAGCTGCATGTGGGCTAAAGATCAATAAATTGGGTTTTTATTTATATTCATTAAGTGGCAAAACAGCACAGATCTAATCTTAACTAATTTTATCTCAGTACCAATTAAGATTTGCTTGTTGAAAACCCCTAAATTTTGTAAGCTACTGCAGAAATGTATTCTCGTCTACTTGGCAAAGACACATAAAGTGAAAACTGGGACACTGGTGGAGAATAAGATCAGAACACAAAGGTTGGACTCCCTCATAATGCTTTGTTATGTATGCACCAAGTGACAGATTCAGAGGAGACAGATGTCTAAAACTGTCCTTTGCCACCCAAAACCCAGAGCATCAATGCTGGAAACAACTGATCAGTCCCCACTCACCCTGGGAGGATCTCAGCCTTTAGAGACTGCAATTTCCAAACTTCCTTGGCTGACTGAAGCGTTGCATCCGTATGTGAACAGCAGCACTGCATTTTGGCCATGCTGAACACATGCCAGAGAACACCCACCATCACAGAGCAGGGACTTCCTCGGAGCCTCCCGTGCTGCTGGGCTGGAAGTCCTCCTTGCATTGCTGCTGGCGTGAGCTTTTGCAGTGTCCTTCCACACTAAATGTAACAGAGATGCTGCTTTCTTTAAAACCTGGCCAAGCATCTAGGTCCTTTATTGAACTGGTCCCCAGGTGACCTCTCTCCTCACTGCACTTGCTCCCCACTTTCTCTGCCTGGTGCATCTGCCAGATGGATGGATTGCCCAGGAGATTGTTCTTTATAGAGAGATGTCTATATCTGAAGTGACATGTCTATAAGCAAAGGAGAAAATAAGGCACTTGTAAGACACAGATGATCTCATTTTATATGCTGCCATCTGTTTCATCCCCATTCTCTCTCTGTCTCCAGCTCTCACCATCCCTTTAGCTTTGCCTAGCAGGGTAGACAGAGCTTCAAGGTTTCCCTGCTTGCTCACAGGGCTTGATATTGACTACAGTAAGAATGTGAAATACACCTTGAAACAACCTTCTTATACCTGCTGCCAATTAGAAAGGCCCAAGAATTTATTGATAGCTTCCAGTGCCACCTATCATCCTATATCCTTTCACCCTTTGCAGTTTTTTATCTTACTGGATTTTCTCCCTTCTGCAGCTGCCACTGTCTAGTGAGAGCCAGTTGTCTTTTGAAGACAACCTGGTTTTCATCTCGTGGTGGTGTCTTTTGTTCCTCCTTTCCCAGATGATTCCTCCACACCTTACATTTAAAATGCCTATCTTGAGCAATCCATTAGATGAAACTGCAAGAAAAGCTCGTGCCCTTGCCTGTTAAGCGTGCCACATCTATTGATGGTCACTTGTAAATGAGAAATGGGAGGTGAGAGGGGTTTTGTCTTCCTTGAAGACCAAGGCACTGCCAGGCTATGCCTAAAGTGGCTGGAAAATCACATGTGCATGTGTATGAAGGTCTTGGCACATTGCTGTCTTTATGTTGGCTCACTCTTCTGCCTGGTATTTAATTTTAAGAGGCAAGTAAGGAATAGACACAAGTCCCAAAAGGTGATTGTTTTCCTGGTCACCTGATACACTTGTCCTAATACCTTCTCTTCCCTCCAAACCCTCTCCGATCCATTCTCCCAACATCCTTTGCTGTTCACCCACTTCCTCTGTCCCAGCCCCAGCCCTGGTGGTGGCTCCCACACAAGCCACCAATTCTGTGCAATATTTTTGCCCAAACATAAACTTTACATTCCATCAAGCCCATGTTGCCCAGATCATCCCCTTAGCTCCTGGGGCTCTGCACCCTCCAGCCCAGGGCTGGTGGAGGAAGAGGGGAACCACATTGCCACAGCCAGAAGATCCCCCTTCCAAGCTAAAGAAAGCATCTAAGAGGAATTTTTGTCCCCTCTCCTTCCTAAACAAGGTGATGAAGGGAAGAGGAGTAGCAAGGACCACCTATGACAGGACAGGGACTTCTGGTGGGTCTCTGCTCTCCCTCCTCACGGCAGTGCTTGGGGGGCACTGCTTATCTCCAACCACAGCCAACCCAGGAGAGCAGGGTGATGGAAAGCTCCAGGATGGGAAAGGTCTTTCTTCCAACAGGGACAAAAATGTATTTGACACTAAGTGATCCTTAGAGTTATTTAAACATTTTATCTCCCCCTCCATCGAGCACTAGCACCGTGTGGTCTTGGATCAGGTAGAAAAGTTGCCTTTTACAGAAATGGCTGTGAATCGTTGGGAAGAGCTGTGGTCTTAACCAAGGCAATGGTGTGGGGCTTCTATGTACTAGGACACCACAGATGTCCCGTGGCAAGGTGTGAGGGGTGTCAGCCTTCCCAGGGACCTTTCAGAGCCAGCCTTTTGGCCATGTCCCATCCTGTACTGGCACAGTATTGACTTCAGCGGGGTGATGCCAGGGGCCAGAGAACCCAATCAGTCCTTTGCCACATCAACCGTGCAGCTCAGAGCTGACATGTGGAGCATCACAGAGGCCAGGTTTGCCCACAGAGTAAGCACTGGAACCAGGACATTTCCCTGCTCCCCCTGCTCTTATCCTCCATCGCCTGTACACTCCCTCCCAAGCTGCTTCTCCCCATGTTGCTTGCTCCCAGAGGCTCATGGCTCCTTGGTGCTGGCAGATTTCGATCTGGCTTTTCCAGTTCAGTTACATTCCCATGAGAAGCACAATAATCGCAGCAGGCACTTTAGCACGATCTGTCACATAGGTCAGGGAACTGTGGCTCTTCATGTCCTGCTGTGCAGCTGCTGTGTCTGTCGCAGGGTAGAAGAAAGCCACTCTGTGTCTCACAGCTGCTATATAATGCGTTTGCATCCAACTTTGATCTTCTTTGGACCATATCCTGGTGGTTCTATCTAAGCAAAGCTCTGTCTGAAGCTGATGGGAGTTTTCCCTGTAGAAAGTGGGATTTTTCCATAGCTTTCTAAGCCATTTCAAAGCAGACCTTTATCTAGCCCAGGCTGAACCAGACTGGTCTGGTTAGGGAAATCCTGACTCTGTGTGTCCCTCTGAAGAACATTCCTGCCTACCTTCTTATCCCAGGAAAAAAAAAAAAAAGGTGCTTCTTTGCTTCTTTCACCCCTGGGGGCATGGGAGCAACCTTATGAAACTAACAACTCCCCCCCCAAAAAAGTTGGCTTTCTCTCCCTCTTTCTTTTTCCCCAAATAAAGAAGGGCAGACTTGTTCACAATCATGAGGTTTCCTGGATAAGTACACAAGCACTTCAGGCATGTCCTTATTGCCCCGTAGCTGCAGAACCTGCTTCTCTGATCAGATTAGGGCTGTACTGTCTGCTGGGATGGAGGCAGGATTAGGAGGCACTGAAAAGCTTCCAGGCAATCTTCTTGGAGACAGGCCACCATGGCTGTGGCAGCACTCGTTTGTCAGAAAAGATCAGCTCTGCAGATGTCATCCGCAGCAGTCATGGTAGGTCCTCCACCAAAAGGGATGAGGGCAAAGTGGACTACTTAATCAACCAGAGCAAAACATGCATTGCAAATGGCTGTAGCTGCATTACCATGACTCCTCCATCTCAGGGAAGGACATCACATCTCAGAAACAGCCCTGGTATACCCAGGCTGCATCTGAACCAAGGTCATGGTTCTCCATGGTGTAGCCTTAAGGTCTGCTGTGGTTCAGCCTGTTGGCCCAGCTGGAGCCCTTCTTCCTCTGCACACATGCCCAGCAGAAACCACTACATGGGAGAGACGGGGCAGCAGAGACAGGGACAGCAGATGGCCACCCTCACTGTGGCTCACCATGCAGTTGGCAAGCAGGGGTCCACCAGGAAGGGCTGATGCAGTTCAAGGGCAAGGTCTAAGTGTTGGTAAAACACAGAGAGAGAAAATGATCCTGTGGCAATCTGCTACAAGAATAAACATCACTCCTCCTCCCTCAACCAAGAACACATGCTGTTGAGAGCTCAGGAATAACAGCCTTGCTCCTTCCAGTTCGGGGTGAGAGAGGAGGCCAGGATTGCCATTTAAGGGAAGGTTTTTGGTGCTCCTTGCTAATGCACCTACCAGGACACCTCTTATCTTTTGCTAAGACTGACACAGAGCCTCTCTGCTTTTCCCACAGACGAGTTTACTTCAACATGTCAAAGGTGCTCAGCAGCTGGTGACTGCAGAGCTGCCTTCAGGAACTCATTAGTGCCTTGAAGGCCCTCCTCCACTGCAGCACAGAGGTCCTCACAGTCCCTGCACAGTCCCTGCACAGCATGCCAGCATGGTCACTTCCCCGGCCCCCTCGCACACAGCTCCTGATTCACTTGCCTGCAAGTGGAGTCATGTTTTCCTGCTATTTTTACACACAACAGTCACCCTGGTTGTGTGCTGCTGCTGCTGATGCACACTATCATGACCTGACATCTTTCTCCATATATGTGCATACTTGACTAGACCATGCATCAACACAAGCAAAATCACACAGGATGCTCTTCTAAGTGTTAGGTGTGCATTCAAAACTCTCATCTGTGGGGACCTTCTATTCACAAGCCATTATCTGATGCTCTGTTATATCTGAGACCAGATATATATTTGAACCAGACATTCAAACTGTTTTACATGAATTTATCCTGATGGTACTGCAAACCCTAATCACAGGAAGAAAACAGTGCCTAGAAAGATCACATCCAATGTTTTCAGTGGTGACCCCTCATCTTTGGGGCCTACCATGCAAGTTTTTCCTCTTGTGGTTGATATTGCTTCGTTTTCTTCTTCTTCTCCTTGCATTGAGGACTCTGCTATTTACTGTATTTTGCATATAAAGCTCCAATTAATGTCAGTAGAAGTTCTGCTTGCAGATAAGGGAGGAATATTAAATAGATCTGCAGTGCAGAGAGGGATGATATTTTAGTTCCTTTCAGGCATTTTAGTTAGAAAATAACACTGTGTAGTTCGTTGGTACCTTTGACTTCAAGAGATTCCCAAGTACTCTGCTCAATGCCCAGGCAGAAAACTTCCCACCACCGAAGTAAGGTGCCTCCTGGTGCGGTGATCAGCAGCTAAACATCAGCCTGTGTTCAAGAAAAGACCCTGGAAAAAAAAAATTAGCACAATACAGATGAGGGGAGTCTTGCCCAAATATACAAGATCTTCCATACCTGCATGAAGCAGGAGGGTTGCTCAGAGCCAGCACCCCTGAGCAGAGAGAGAGTGAGGGGCTGAGCTGAGAGCACAGGAGCAGTCCACAAGAAGTCATCTCAGGTAGAGGTTTGTAGAGACAATCAAACATTTTTTTGCCATTATGGGCAATAAGCATGGAAACATTTATCAAATGTCTTTTCTGCCCTGAATATACCAGGGAGTAATTCAGATGTTTTTCAAGTGCTGAAATGGAAATAGCAGTGGACTTCTATTCGAATAGAGGATGAACGTGCATTTCCACCCTCCCTTACTGCTGACAGCTGCATTCATGAAATTTATTTGAACTGGGCTTTGGAGCACTGGGGATGTGCTTTAAAGCAGTATCACCTTAAGACTACCTTCACCTTGGCCTTGCAAAGTGCACTTTGTACGCTTAGTTGTGGAAATCTTGTGCTAAGAAGCCAGCTCCATCTTAATGAGTACTCAGATCTGGTTTTGTCCTCAAACCTCATTTCAGGAAGTAATCTGGGGCTTTTCATGCCTGCTGCCACTCACAGCAGGACATTCTTGCCCTCCTTTGAAAAGCAGAAAATCAGAGGAAAGCAGCATTTTGGTGATAAGCCTGTGCTGGCAGGAGCACTGCTGTAAAACTTGCAACAAAGGCTTTAAGAAGCCAGTGCAGTGCCATAGCAATTAAATTCATAGCATCTCTCAAATTATAATTCTGGCAGCACTGAGGGTGAGACAGCTTGTCACGCAGGGCCAGCACCTCTTCCCACCTTCCTGAACATTTCTTTGCCAGTGCAGTTTGACTGGTTACAGAACGGGACCTTGATATGGCCAAAGCCACTCCCTTGGAAAGCCAAGAAAATATTTACAGGCGTGTAGCATCCAGAACTGGCAACACAAGAAGGACAGCTGCCCCAGCACTGCCTCCCAGGAGGGTCTTCAATTCCCTAGCTCTTCTTCCCAGCATTCTGACCCTTCCAGCAGCCTGATGGGGCCAGCACGGTGCTGCCTACCTTGTCCCTGAGGACCAGTGGGGCAGGTGATAGTGCAAGGAGATGAAGAAGAGGAGGAGGAGGCAGCTGCTGTGGCAGGGAGGGCGAAGCTTATAAGGGCACTGGGGATTGCCCACAATTGCCACAGAAGCTTCCCAGGTTCTCTGGGCTGGTGGCATCGCTTCACCTTTGGGTTCCTTTAGCATAATTCTGAAGCGGGTGTTTCTTTCAAGCTACAGCCAAGGGAGAAGTCCAAGCAAACATCTTTAGAAGCAAGAGAGCAAGTGCAGAGCAAATGGGAAACTGTTATGAGTGGTGTGAGTACTCAGCATCTCACACCGCCAGGAAAGAGAAGGGAGCAAGAGGTGAGGAATTGAAAAAAGCCTAACTCTGTGGCAGGGAGTGAGGACACTTCTGGAAAAAATATGTTGCCTGGTGTGGAGGGGGCAGGGGCTTGATGAAGGAGTATGTCAGAAGTTTTCTACTTCTGAGAAGTATTTTGAGTTTAATAACATTGTTAGACTCAGGATTTTAAACCACACATATCAGATCCTTGAGTAGTAGGAAAGTGGCTCAAAAACCATGAAAGGTTTTTATTTGTTTAGGGGTTTTGTTGTCATTGTTGCTGTTGATGTTTTGTTCTTTTGCTTGTTTGGTTTTTGGTTTGCTTTGGTTTTTTGGTGTATTTTTAAAAAGAAATGGTAGGTTCTTTCAGTTTGCCTTCTGGTTTCTGAGCATTGAGGGTCTATTTAATTTGCATTTTCACGTCTTCTTGCATGTTTCAAGCCTTTTAAAATTATCTTTTTAAATAAAAACTCTGATTTTCTCAGAATCAAAACATTCCAAGTGGTGGCAAAAAGCCAAATATTGTGATGGTAGTGATAAATTAGAAAGCTAAATTTAGTAAGAATTTTCTGCTAAAGAACAAGCAATCTACAGAGTCATTGCATCCATCCTTTTTCTCTGCTGTTTCTCTGCTGTTTCTCTGCTGTATGTGCTGTGTACGTGCTGCAGGTGTGGTCCAGTAACGTTGCAGATACAGCAGTATGCTGTTAAGAAAAGTGGCTGTATTCATGTACGCATAGATCCCTAGCATTCTGAAATCTGGGAGTTAAACATATGCTGTAGAACAGTCACATTGAGCTGGTGAATTTCTCAGATGGCCTTTTTTAAAAATGCGTTTGTTTCAGCGTGAGACTCCCCACAAGAAGGTGTGATCCAGGGGCTGGAGGATTGCACAGAGAATGTTGTGTGAGCTCAGCCTGCACGACTGACAGATCTCAAGGAAATGCAGTCTCATAAGCATGTAACCATTCTTGAATGGTTTTGTTGTTCTGGTTTTGGCTTTGTGTTGTTTGGTTGGTTGTTGTTTTGCTTTTCACATGATTTTTTTTCTTTTTTTTTTTTTCCAAAGCAAACCCCTTTGTTCAACTAGAGGACAAGTCTCTGCCCCAGTGCAGCCATCTGAGGATGCTGAAGAGAACAATTCCAGAATTCTGTGGTATCTTACAGGCAGCCACAGGCACAGCCCATTGATTTAGGGGGGAATAATGGAGCTAAAAAAGACTAGTGGAGAAATGCCATGTGCTGTGATAGCTGCTGACCTTAACTATCTGCTTTAAAGCAGCTCTTTGGTGGTGGAGTTACTGCCTCCCAGCAGATAGATACTTCTGTCTTAGCTCTGGCCACAGCCACAGATGATGCTGGCATTGTTTTTACAGACTGTAAGTGAATAAAAAAATACTGCTGGGAACAGGGAAAGAAGGAGAAAGTAGAGGAAAGGCCTGGGGAGCCACCAGCATTAGTGGAAGGATGGCAAAACAGGAGAGCAAACCAGGGTGTACCAAAATCCTTTGGGTAAGGGAGGGCAAGCTCCCTCCTACACTGCCCTGGGGATGAGGGAGGGCTGATAACACCCAAAAGAAAGGAGGCACCAGGAAACCAGGACTGTGACACACATTTTTAGAGGGATGCCTGGGGGTTAGCTGTGAACAGGACCAAATGTCACACCAGGAAGCATGACACTCTGCCTGTCCTGCTTTAAAACTGGGCTGGCATTAAAGGAGATAGACGAGTTTCATGGTCTGTTTGCAAAATGAGTGAGATGAATGAGCTTGGACTGGTGTGGAAAAGGGGATTTAAATAATTTGTGGTAGCATGAAAGTTTTTCCTCCCAGAAATCCAGGACAAAAAGGTAAAACAGGGCCTTGTGCTAAGAGACACTGGGAAAGGTGCTGTCCATCTGAGCTCCAGGGAGTCTCCATCATCAGTGTGAAGAACCCTTCTCTGCTGGGTTTTGTTGCTGTTGTTTATTTGTTGAAAAATAGGGAAATTTTTATGGTCTGAATCTTCATTGACATCTTTCAGTATCACACAGGAACATATGCAGAATCGAATCCAGGGTAGATAAAAGTGCTGCCTCAGCTTCTGCATCATATCAGACATGGCTTTTGTAGTGGGACTCCCTTTGGTTTTCCTTTTATGCTTTAATAAAAAATAGATCAAGGAAAAACAAACAGAAATGGAGAAAAGTGTTGTTATTAAAATGAAAACTTCCTTTGTGAGCTCACATGCCAACAGACACCCAGCAACCAGCATGGGAGAGTGAAGCATGTATTCAACCTTCTGAGAAATAGAAGTGGTGCCATCTCTCCCTGTTAGCGACTCACATGCCCCCCTCTGACTTTGAGAGTTTTCTGTGTAAGCATATTACAGTGTCTCTACCAATTAGCATAACATTAAAGGGGATTTAGGGATCTGCAAATGTAACTGTAAGAAATGGTCTGCACCTCGTTTGATCATGCCACGGTTAGGATGCATCTTTGGGCCACTGGGCTGTTTGAAACCTCACTGAGAGCAGCTGTATTAATCAGATGACAGCAAATGTCCAATCGCTTGGACATTCCTGCATCTTCCCTGTTTCACTGCAGTTAGTGTAATTCTGGTGTTGCTAGGATATATCATCTTAGAGAACATAAACCCCACAAAGCCCTCGCCGACAAGAGGATTAGTAGAGTCTGTCTACCAGTGGATTATGCATATGAATGAAGAATAAAATTAAACATAAAATGCTTCATTTCTGGTTAAAATGATGTAATTCTGTGGATGCAGAGATGAAATGGTCAGGCTGGCTTTATCTGTTTTGCAACCCCAAAACAACAATGCTCTGCTTCAGCTGTTCTCTCGAGACTCATCTCTGCAGAAAGCCCATGGTTCTTTAGGGAACACCACAGAATTCTCCATCATCTGATTAAATGTAGACAAATCCAATGTAAGTGTAAGTAGTCGCCACTTGAGCCACTCACTTCCCATTTATTTATTGGCGAGAACCACATACTTTTAGAAAGTGAATCATTTCACCCTAAGACAGGTCAGGAATTGTGCCATGGGAGTGCTCATTGTTCTCCACCGCCTGGAAAAGACACCTGCCTCCAGTGGAGACATCTGGATATTGTCCCATGAGCTTTTTGGAAACAGAGATCACTAGGCCCTTCAGATGCTGCAGCTCAGGGCATGCCTCAGAGGCCGAATCAAACAGATGGGGCTTGACCCACTTATGCTTGCAGCTGCCCAGCTGCAGGCTGGAGCCACACCAGAGAGGTCCATCTTTCTTAGGCAGGCACTCTGCCAACCCCTCCCAGTTCCGCAGGGTGGGATGCTGCAAAAGCTGTGCTTGCTCACCAGCACCTGCTGAACAGCTTCAGCAGAACAAATACATACACACTCCCCCATAAATATAAATACATATATGCATCATATAAACGTGCACACATACAGATGTATACATGTGTACATATATCTAACCCCCCCAAAACAGGACATGTATGTATATGTGTTATTTATGTATATGCATGTGCATAAACTGCTCCTGTATTGTTTTATCAATCAGATTCAGATATCTCCAAATTTTGTGATTATTTCCCCTCTAAGCATGAAATATGACATTAGAGGAAACCTGCCCATATCCACTTGGGCTTTCTATCTGCTTCCTAATACCACCTAACAGCTCAAACAATAAAATGTTAGATTCCAGCAGCCAGTCTTGCACTTGGGATCTGTAGAATGGATTCATGTGCAGCAGGCGTTGAAGCTGCTATTCAGCAGAGTGTAAATGCACACATGGATACACTCATACCAAAAGGAATAGGATTAAATTAATGGTTTGCCACACAGACTGGTCAAAACCATCATATTTAATCCACGAAAGTCAAGTAAATTGCTTATAAACCTAGCAGGAATACTGTGCCTGTCCAAGTCATGTGTTTAGCCTGGGCTTAATTCCAAGTTTTCCTTCCCAGCAAAACTCTCCCATCTGTGGAACCCCTGGCATTTGGGGGCTAAGTCATAAAGTGATGTAAACCTTAGTGGCAGAGGCCTGATAACCTGCTGCAGATATTTGTGCCTAAATGCTACACATCCTTGTGTCAAAAACACCACTCAGGGGTACTGAGCAAAGCTTAAGACACAGGGAGGAAGAACAGGAAACCCATTAGATCTGGTGACAGACTACTAACTGAATCTCCAGTTGTTTCACTGCTCTGCGCTGTATTAGCCATCTCTGTGTCAAAAGTGTTTGATTTTTACTTTAACTTTGGCCTTTGATCTTGATCTTTTCCATTTACTGTCTTGACCGTGATGCATTTGGGAACTCAAGAAGTCGTGAAATTTGCCTGATACTCACCTCTTCATGTGCCATAAGACTATGCACTTGTTTCCTGTGAATGTTCACAATATTTCAGAGACTCTAAAATCCCAGATGAAACTTATTTTTAGCCTGTGCACCAAAAAAACCAAACCCAAGCCCAAAACCAGAAACAAACAAAAGCCATCAAATGATAGACACAGAATTCTATCTCTTCTAAACTTCAGTTTTATTTCCTAATTCAGGTTCTCCAGCTCATTAATGTTGCACATTTGGAAACTTACCTGTCATGCAACTCTCCACTTCTCTGCTCTTGCCCTACACAGCTACACCAGAAATCTGCTCATTATTTACAACATTCAATAGTGTGAGAACCTCACATGGTTTGGGTTCTTTCCCTCACCCAGTCATTTCTATAAAGCAACCCTCGTCTCGTTGACAATTCCCCAGCTCAGTTATTCCTGAGGACCATGTGTTTGTTCTTCAGTCCATCAAAGGGAGATACTGGGGTGGTGACAGATTGCAGGAAAGCCCAGCAGTTTTTAGCAAACCTAAACCCATTGAGCTGGTCAAGCCAGAAAAACCTGGTGTGCTCCCTCACACCCCATCCACATACACTCATAATGTGCATCAAGCTTAGCAGCAAGGACTCACATGCAAAAGAGAGCTTTGATTAAGGTATCTACAAATCCTAGTTATCCCTGGCAGGCAATGTCAGGATGCTTCCTAGAAAGATCATGTCTTTCCCATCACCATGTGACAGGCCACCAGGACAGCAGTAGGAGCAGCTAAGACAGAACATCCCCAGAGCATCCATACATGCAGGGTACATCCTGGTCCATGTTAAAGGTCTGCCAAAGTCCAAGCCTTCTTCATCAGCTCAAGCTGAAGAGTAGCAGAAATCTGTGCCTGAGCACCACTGAAATCTCTGTTGGGAAAGTGGATCATCTGAGGTTAGTCTGGCCCTAATAAAGATGGTTTTCCAAGATTTGCTGGACAGAGAGCTGTTTGCTATCACAGTTATTGGAGTTTTCAGTCAGGACTGAAATGAAAGTAGCTGATAAAATCCTGGGACAAGTCATTCTCTTTCAGATAGGTCATGTTGCAGACAAGATATCTTGCAACACTCAGTAGCCCCCACTGTGGTTAAGGCAAATGAAAAACTGACCAGTGTGCTACTGCACAAACTGGCTTGAGGGTGGCTTGTTCAGACCCATCTAGCTCTGCTCAGTGCAGCCAAGGGCAGACTCATTTCAGGCTCATCAGCAGATGTCCTTGAGGTGTTTGAGACTGGTGCCTCAAGACAAAGAAAGAGGTTTGCAGATCAAAGTAGAGCTTTGATCATCCAGGACATTTTTATGAGCTTGGCTAAAAAACACAAATTCCACAGATAAAAGCATAATGAATAGGGCATGGAGCAATAGGTGGCATAGCTTAAGACTTAATTTCTAAATTCAGAGGTGGTTTTCTCAACTTGGTGGCTTATGGGCAGAATGATTTATGGCTTTGCCTGTAGGAGGTAACCCTACTATTAATAGGAAGTGACCTACTGGTTAAACAGAAGAGCAGGGTGCTTGTGTCCCATGGTCCTGCTTCCCACATCCTGGTTTTTGCTGCCAGCATTATGTTTCAAATCATGACTTCAAAGGTTTATAGGAAGCTCTTTGTCTGTCTGAGGAGCTATGAACCCAATACTGGCATCACGAGGGGGATGTGTTGTGTTGGAGACCAGTCTGGCTTTCCCCTGTATATGAAGCCAGTGGACTGGTCCTTCTGCAGGGGAGACCATGTGGGCTGCCAGAGCTGGAAAAAGGCCATGGAGTAGGGGCTGTAAAAAGGCAAATTTTCTTTGTCCTTCCAAGACTGTTTCATGTTACAGAAGATATAATATGGGTGCATCATCTTCTTTGGGTGACCTCATTGAACGAGCCAGAACAGAAGGCACACAGGGGAATGACGTATCACTGATGGAAGAACTGATCCAAGTGGTGATGTGGAACATATATTTTCCCAAACTGCTGCTTTTTTTTCCCCTAAAATGATAGTGGTTTTGTCAGGGGAAACACAAAGTTCGTCTGTACCTGCTGTTATCCTCCAATGCTGTTACTAATTATGGTTATGTCTTCATATAGATATAGTTATGTCTTCAGATACATACATAGACATAGACACACACCCTTATGACTTGCTTTTTTCATGAACACTGTTGCTAAGCTGACTTTGTCCTTTGGCAAGTACTTTTTCTTGTGAATGTTGCCCATCTTTCCTGGGGTGTAATGAGCGCAAAGAATTTTAACAGGAAAGATGACAACCTGAGCTGGCAATAAGTACGACCAGTGTTGGGTAGAAAAACTATTCTTTGTTGTTCAGATAAATATTAGGAAACTGAACTGCAGTTGAGTGTATTTTGGTAGAAGCCTCAAACTATGTCATCAATGCATTCCAAGTTCATTGAGTGACAAGATCTTGCAGTGTAAAGAGATACCAACATTTTGTTCTGACCGTTCCCTGGGTTCTGTAAGTACCCATCATTCAGCATTCATAGCTTTGACTACATATATTTTTAAATCAGCCTGACAGATGTGAAGACTGGAGGCCAAGCTTTCGGCCACATCTCAGCAACCATAGATCAGTAAAAACTATCGGAGTAGTCACCACGAGAGTTGTGTTTGCAGCATGACTGCTGCTGGGAGTGACAGGGCAATGCAGGTCTGATTTACCATCGTTCTTTCACCTGAAGGCAATGAAGGATGTTAAAAAGTTTGGCAGCAATCCAGTAACTGCAAACATGGCTTGGAAAGGGTGGGAACCACTGACCCAGTTTTATGTACGTCCAGATAATTACTTGCAGGAAAAATTCATGCTCGGAACAAGCTCTTTTTTTTTTTTTCTAAAGCTTGAGTTACTCTGGAAAACAATTTAAAAAAAAAAAAAAAGAAAAGAAAAGTTCATCAGAGATGGATTTCTTTTCCTGACACTCTCAAAAACAATCATTGTTTTCCTTCTTCCTGCACTGCTAAATCACGTTGCAACTCTTATCACACTTTGGCTTTGTTGGACAGGTCACATGTCAACATCAAGACAGAGTCATACTGAAAACAGCACAGCTCTTGCCTGTAGACAGACCTGTGCTTGCAGCACTGCCAACAACCCTCAGCCTCTGCTAAAATATTCACTGTAGTTGCTTCCTGTCCCTGCAACCCAAAGTATATTTCCTAAGTCAGGAAAATCATGTAAATATTCTCCTGTGAATCACAGAATTGACTCCCAAGGGGTAAAATAGACCTAATCAATGCTGCAAACCTCCCCTCTTGTCCTTAAATAAAGAAAAAAAGAAGGTTGTTTTGGTTGTTCCTACAGAGACAATAAATGTGCTTCAGGGGTCATTAACTTTAAATCTATTCTTGTGGAAAAAAGATTAAGTGCGGCACTGGACCTTATCCTGAATTCCCTGCCAAGCTTTGTTTAGAAATAGCTTTTTACTGATATCTCTTCTTTTTCCCCCCATGAGAAAATCTGCTCACCCAGGACACAGAGCGGAGAACCCGTCTGTGTACCCAAGTGCCACCCTGCACTGCATAAGCACACTCAGAAAGCCTCACTTCTCCTTTTACTTTAGGATCTGCTCTGGCAGCAGCAAGTGGTTGAATTGCTGCAGCTCAGTGAGCAGCACAGCATAGGAAGCGAGCCAGTGCTCCTGCCAACCACTTTGAGGTCCCACCACATCAGCGTCCGGTGGCTTTGGGCCACCCACATCCTGACAGAGAGGTTCACCCAACCCTTGCTGCAACCCCTCTCCTCCTTTAACCCTTTCTGATGAGGAAGTGCTGTGAAAGTGAGCAGAGAGCAGCGATGAGGGCTTTGAAGAAGGGTTTGGGGTCAGATGTGCTTGGCGAGGGGACCAGGGCTACAGCAGGGTGAGACATCTGGGGTCCCATTTGGGGCAGGGCTCACTTGGCCAGTGGGTGAGTGCAGGTCTTTCATGGCACAGGTGGTCACCTCTTGTAAGTGAGCTATGCCTGCTATGGGATACTTTTGGAAGATGATATTTTCCCTCTAATCATGGATGTCTCTCTCAAACATTAATTTCTAATACCCTCCCATATCCAACTAAATTACCATGAGCTTCAGGGCATCCTTGACTTTGTCATAATTGGCAACAATCCCTTTTGAAATTTCAACTTACCCTCTGTCTTGAAAACAATTAATGCAATTCTTCCCAGAAAAAAATGAGATTACTTTAGTCTGAAGCCTTATGTTAATGCAGTTTTTAAAAGGCTCACTTGTAAAAAATACTCAGCGTGGCTCTGCATCTGAAGTAGGAATGGCATCATGAGTTCTGAGAGGTTTAAGATTGCTAGAGAAGCAGGATTCAGCCTAATTCCTATTACAAGACTCCAGAAACACATTCAAGCAGCTGTGCAGAGACTCCACACAGTAGGTCTTACGTTCATATGCCACATCCACTCAGGAGAACAGTGTCCTGAAAGTCAGTGGGTTTTTTTCAGAGAAAGCATCTTAGTGAGACTGAAGACTGAAATTAAAATGTGAAGTCAAATATTTGGATATGTGACAAAATACTTTTTTTTTCCTATTTTTTTTTCCACTGGGAAGTCTTTTAGACAAAAGCTATACCTATGACGGAGGAAGGGAAAATTTTATCTGGTGACATACCTCTCAATGAATGCATTAGGTAATTAACTTCAGCACATGCATCATAAAGTCATTTAATGTTATGGTTATCATAAAAAAAAATATCTTGTGGCACATTGTGAAAGAAATGTTAAACTTGTGATAATACCCCTCTATCAACAGCATCTAAGTGATCCTTCAAGAATTGAAAAGTGCAACTGGGAAATTGTTATCTAACATTCAGTGAGATTAAGAAAGAATTTCTTTATTTGCTTAAAGAGCTAGAAGAATGGTTTTTTTAATCCTTTTAATACAACTGTATGGAGAATAACCATCACCTAGAGATATCCCTTGATATTTCCATGTGTCTAAAGGTAGTAAAAATGAAATACCTCCTGCAGTTCTAAAATTCTTGGAATTGAGAAAAGGTCTTTATAAATGTTGTCAAACTTCTTTTATGATCAAATTACTTTGCTGTGTAATATTATGTCAGAGGTTTATCAGTTAGAAGAAAACAAGATTTTATTTTCTTCTGATCTGTGACAAGAGAGGCATCTTCTAAAGTTAGTATCTCCATTATCAGAAGCCACTGATGACACTGTTGAAATACAAAGCATTTGAACTTAATTTTTTACATGTTCAGATAGTCCTTGTGCAGCTTTATCACCACCTCAAAAATAATAATAACTATGCTGAGTTACTCCCCTGTCATTTCTGTGCAGTGATGAATTACTATGGAATACTATTTGACAATTGTAGTTGAAAGCATAGAGAAAATTAAGCTGTATTCAACCACATCTCCATTGTTTTCTCATTTGAAAAAGAAGCTTACATTTCAGAACAACACAGAAAAATTTCCTCCTACAAAAATGTATCATATCATCTCCTGGCCAGCCTTAGAAGCAATGTTTTTTAAGTTGCAGTCATAACAGACTGATCAGCCTGGTTAACTCTGGTTAATGCTGCTGGAGGAGCAGCAGCAGCTACCTCACTCTGAGCAACAACAACAAATCAAGAATTTCCATTTCCATTAACAACTCCTCTTGTGATCAGCTCTCCTTGCTCTTGGTCTTCTTTCTGGTTAGAACCACTTTATCTGCTCTACACGCTATGCATATTGGAGCAGTACCATGTACTGTGCATTATTCAGCCCAGTACTTATCCCCTGTTGATTGCATAGGATAAATTAGATAAAAAAAGGCAGGGTATGGAGGGTCATTTTAGCTGTTCTTTCAAGTAAGCTAAACCTTCCTTGAAATACATTTCCAACTGATCTTTTCACATTTCTATGGTGCTTGAAATTGTTTCTCTATGAAGAAGAAACACAGGACTCCTTGGGTTTATAGGTGCTGCTTAAACATGAAGAGCTGTTTGAGTTAAAATGCACAGAGCTGCAACGGGGGAGTCTGGGGGAAATGGAAGTGGCCTCCAGCAAAGATAACTCAAGGTCATTCATTCAGAAGTACTACTGCAGGAGCGAGTATGTTTGCTTCTTCTGTTCATTTTTTCCAGGAAGCTACTTATCCAGGCCAGGCTTTCCAACTGCAAACTGGAGGAATGGCAGGCATCCCTGCTTCAGATTTTTGGAAAGGTTTTTTCCATCTCAGTTCTCATGTAAAATCCCTACCCAGGACTTGCCCTAAACTCAGAGGGAACCACTTGCTTTCTCATGCTGGGACCAGCCGGGAGCTTTACTCTTGCAACGACCACCTCATCACCACAGAGCCCTTGGCACAACATGCTCAATCCCCTGCCTGCTGAAGCTGGACGGGCACTTTCAGGACCTCTGCTGTGACCTCAACCTTGACATCTCCAGGCCATACTAGGTCTTGACACCATGGTTTAAAGCCCTATCCTGCGCACTGTGCCCAAAGGAGAAGCTTGGGCTGCTTATCCAGTTCATAGTGACACATCCAAAGCCTTCCCCCTCATGGGCCATTTCTTTCCTGGGTTACAGATGCCTTACCAGGCAAAGTCTCTAGCAGGCAGCCTCATCCATTGTTTCTGTTTCACAGGTTTCATGCCATACTGCCTGAGGATAACATGACAGAAGGAACCTTGGTGATTATTTTTGTATGACTAGCTTTCATGGCTCCAGCCATAAAGCCACTGAGATACAAATATATATTTAAATATTTACAAAAGATGGAACCAAGTGTTAAGCTCTGTCAAGGCTCAGTGGATGCAGACAGCAGAGGAACAAAATCTGGTGTGGTCTTGTGCTGGATGGATGCTCACCTGGGATGTCCACAGCAGCTCAGTCTCCCCAGGAGGTGCCAGGATGTCCTCTCCTGGCAACAAACACAGCTGTGAAGAAGTGCCAGATGTACACCTCCGTGCAGATGGAAAGGGAGTTTGGCAGACCCCCAGGGTGGAGAAGTGAGATCCTTCTCAGCCACGGGTGATACAGCTGAAAGGGGCAGGAGAACTGGTTCCATTCTGTGAGCAAGCTAGGCACCTGCCTGGGACTCACAAATTAGAGGAAAGCATTCCTGGAGCTGAAATGTGACTTTGGCTATCTGTCAAGCACAGAGTTTTCCACTCCCCACCCCTCCCAAATCAGCAGAGACATTTTTGGCTCATCAGTAATGCAGACTTGCACTCAAGGCTTGCTGACCAAGCAGTGTGCTGCCTTCCTAGGACTGTAGCTGAGGGATTATCCCCATGGAGGCTGCCTGGGCTCATGAAGGAGTTAGGGCCAGCCCTGGCTTTGGGCTAGATCTGTTGTGCTCAGAGTCAAAGCAGCAGCAGCAGCAAGAAAATTTTGGATGATACATAACCAGACTATGGGAGAGAAGCCACAAACCTGTGGTGCTGGGGAAAAAAAAAAGCAACAATGAAAGTGGCAAGAAGAATGGAAAGCAATTTCTTATTGCAAGGGCACTGTCATTAGAGTGATGGTCCTCTCTAAAAGGCTCTGAGGAAGAGGAATCTGTGTCTGCTTTTGGTTGCTCTGAATGGCTCTGCAGACCAGACGATCTCACCGGGTCACTTTTATTATGAGATGTTGGTCTGTGGTCTTTCCTCAAGGTCCATCTATGCATCTGTGTTTCCTTCAGCAGAGTTGTGACTATGAACTGAGGGCTGAAATCAGACCAGCTGAAGTGCGTCAAAGCAAAAGAAACTAGTTCTACCTTTGGCCACAATGTTAAATAGATCTCTCATCCTGATGTTTATGCCGGTGCTGTACAAAAAAAATATTCCTCCACCTCATGGCTAATGCCTGCCTACAGACTTATAAATGCCTTTTGGCCTGGGCAGGTTAAATGCTCAGTCCCAACCTAACAAAAGGCCACATCTCTCCGATACAATAAACCCAGCACCCCCATCTCATTCCATTTATAATTACAGTATTTCTTGCTGTAACTCTGTTAGATCAGGATATGGTCTTCCTCATATTTTTTCCTCAGTTTTGCTTATATGACATGATCTATACATAACCAGGGTGCTGCAAAATCAGAGGAGATGTAAATCATCCTAATGCTGACAGGGCTGCTGTAGTATCACAAACTACCAGTAAAATACCTGAGGAACAAAATGTGAATTAAAGTGCATAGGAAATTCGGTTTCTATGAGAATTTAAAATCAATCAGGATGCTGCTGACACCTTTCATAGCCTTTTCTGTGGTTGTGGATGTTGATGTGGACCTAGAACATCTACCTTCTTACTTGCTCATGACTGAGCATTAATTAGAGTGATTTTACAGTCATGTTACTCAGTTTTATACTTCAGTCCAGTGAAAAGGCCGGAGAAGCTCAAGTGAAAGCTACTTGGCTAGACAGCTACTATAAATACAGAAACACTGGATTTTGTGCACTGAAGTGACTGGAGGTCCAGAAGCTGCTGCTATTGTAGAATACACTGGGAAAATGTGCAAAGCACTTGCAAGGGGATAGTCTCTGCCATCCAGTTGGGCCCACCAGAGCCAAAAGAGCTGGTCCTGCTCTTCCTTCCTCATTCACCTGACACATCCACGTGCCTACAGGAACCAACACGTGCCTCCACACACGACACCTGCAAGACCACACACCCCGCATGCTCCTGCCCCATCCCTGCACTAGTTTTGCCTCTCACTCATCCCACATCCAGACAGTTGAGCTTCCCAAGGCAGCAGAAAATTAAGACAGAAGGAAATGGGAAAAGCCAGCAAGAAGCAAGTATCACTTTGGAAACAGCTTTTCTGGACTTCCACTGTGCCAGGAATCCAGGACATTTAGGCACATTTATATGGACTTAAGGTATTAAGGACATTGTTCTGTGATCACTGGAGCTTGGCCCCTGCATGACTGTAGAGGTCAGGGGCTGGTGGGAATCCTTTTCTATCTCTGCAGACAAGCTGTAGAGCAGGGCTGATCTGTTGGGTCCTGTGGGAAATGGCCTGTCTGTGGAACCTCAACATGATGGATTGCTGCAATTTAAGTCATCTCCCAGCTGTACAGTCTATGTAGCTGTGTCAGTGCAGCTGCTGAAAAGCAGTATTCCTCTTGTAAGCATGGCTTGACAACTCTTCCAACAAAATTCATCACTTTTCTGCACCTTAACATCCTTCTTCCATACTGTCTTTCTGAAAAGCAGCTTTGGGTTTTGTTTGCTTGGTTGGTTGGGGTTTTTTTTGTTTGATTGTTGCTTTTTTTTTTTTATCTCAGAAAGGCAATCAAAATACTTCATATTCTCCCTGATTCAAATTCTGGATGAAGGAAAGCAGAGAACCTCAGCTGGTGTTCCCCACCTGTGTGAATTAGCAGGAGAATTAGCTGGAGAATTAGCAGGAACTCCGAATTTAAATCAAGCAAGTTAGGAAATGTCAAGCTGTTGAATATAACCCAAGGTGATACATTAAGATGGCATCTACTATACAAATAATAGATTATGGTGGTGGAAAAAATACACAAAACATAAATTATCATAAAATCCACTTCAGTGTGCTGCTTGACTGAATAATCAAGATGTTGAGATGGGATTATTTCATTAGAGCTGGTTGGGAACATTTCAGTGAAGGTTTTGGGTTTGGTCTGGTTTTAAATCAAAAGATATCTAAGATTTTCATGAAAACTTTCTGTTTCGGTGAAACTTCAATCAGGAAGACCCTTATTTCTGGAAAGGTCTTTGTGAGCAGAACAATAAAGAGCTTCCACTGTAACATAACATACAGCACAAAGCACAGCAGATCCCCTGTTTGAATCCATTTTGAACTTTATGTCTGAAATCCTAGAAAGTGTTTTAGGTGTCATCAAAGACAAACAATTCACACTTCAGACTTCATCTCAAGACCCCAAAGAGGCATCCATCTCTTTCCTTCCTGTCTTGTTGCAACAGTGAGTGTCCTTCATGTAAAAATCCCTGACTCCCTGTTAAACTTTAGTTCCAGTTTTAAATGAGTTAAATTACAGCCATTTGTTTATGTTATGCCCTCCTAAAGAGTCCGGTGTTTTCTCTAAATCAAGGTACTTATTCAGTAAAATCCTCTCATCACTTAATTTTATTTCTGAGATGCTAAAAAGAGAAGTTTTCTGTTTGCCTTCTTTCAGGTTTGTTTTTTTTTTTTAGTTCTTTTAATTTCTCCAAGTCTTCTCCTGCAGTTTTTAACAGTCTTTCCACATTAACCATGCAGATCAAATGCCAGACTGGTTTACTGGTGCCCTCGACTCTTGGCCCCAGATGCTCCTAACTAGCTGACTGTCCCTGGCCATCATCTGTACTCTTTGTTCTTACTCGGATGTCCTTTCATGTGGCTGGGCCAAAGCAAATCAAAGACTACAATAAGATCTTTCAACAAAATTGTTATTAATATGTATTACAGCAGTGCCTAGAGTTGCCAGTTGAGAGGCAGACGGTCTGTGCTGTCTAGCTAGACATTGCCTCTGTCCTGAAGAGGAGACAATCCCTGGGTAAAGTCTGCCACAGTCCCCTGGAGTTATCTTGTTGCCCAAAATCACGCGGTTGAATTCAGTGGCACCATCCATGAATCAAATTCCTGTTTCTCATGAATGACAGCAGCAGCAAACAGCCAAAGTGATCTGGTTATGTTTAGAATTACCCAGTTCCCTGGATGTGTGATCTATTTCTTGAATTCATTATAAAAGACAAGGTGAAAGAGAAATAACAAAAAAATCTGGAGAGCTGCTTGGAGATCCTTGGTGAGAGTCCTACTTCTTCTATGAGGGAAGTCAGGGACATTTTAAAACTAGGGTTTCAGAATGACAATTCATTAAACTGGTAGACAAGGACATACTGTATGTCCATATCCATTTGTGTCTATTAAGACTTCAAAGGATTAAATTGATAATGCATAAATTGACTGATTAAAAACTTTGCTGGAAGACGAGTAAATCAAAATGGGACCTGGTTATTTCTTTTCAGCTTTACTAAACTCCATTATTAATAAATTCTGACTGTTACTGGGGTCATAACACTGCACAGCGACTTGCTGACCTACCAAAGCTTTTAGAGTTTAATTTATGACAATGACATACTGCATGCAAGACTTTCAGATCAGGTAGTAAATTGTATTGGAAACTGTAGCCTGTACATGAGCATGAATAAATCACAGATTTTTTTTTCATCAGAGATACATCTTCCTCAACAGGGCAAACCCTTGGTCCAGGGTTCTAAGCTGGGCCTTCCAAGCACTTCTGATATGCTTCAGAAATGTGGATGGAGGTACGTGGGCCTGGGACATAACTTGCAAAATGCAAGAAAGATCGTGGAGCATCCTGTGTAACCATCTAGTGTGTAGTTCCATTGTCTCCACATTAAGTCTCTTTCAAAATGGGTAGATAATACTTAGGATAAATAAGCTGTTAAGTTTAACTTAGTCTCATTTTCAGAAGGTGTTGAGGGCTTCTGTAACCACGGCAGGATTCCAAACTTCTTATTAACCCAGAGTAATTCATACAGGATTGTTAACTATGGACAGAATAATAATTATAGAATAGTATTTGTCTGGTTTAAGACACTGGCACATTAAATCTTCCTCTTACAGACTTGGTCAGCTGAAGACAAGGTTGGAATATCCAGATTTCTTAGCCTAAAAAAATGTAGTTACCTTGTGCTTTGCCTTTTTTGCTTTGTAAAAAGGATCGATTATGATGCAGAATTTTTGAAACTATAGCTTCAAGTAGAAATCAGATAACTCTTTATCAGATGAAATGGATTCCTGCTTCACTGTCTGCTTTGGGGATTAATTCCAAGAAGACAGGAGATAAGGATGCCAAAGCCCCTACTAACCTGGAGGGAGAATCACAAGGGCCCTCAAGTGCTCTAATCTTCAGCGTTTCAACACCTTATCTCCAGGAGCCTGGGCCTTGGAGAAGAAAGCACAGTCCTGAATCTGGAGCCTGAACTCGTTCCAACAGGAGCAGTGCCAGGGGGTTCAGACCCGCATTTCCCCACCCACCTGGCTTCTTTGCCCTCGGAAGCTGTCCTACTTTGCAGCAGAGACTAACACCTTGAAGGGGACAGCAACGAGAGGGAGAACAAGACTGAGCATAGCAGCTGTAGTCTAAGGGTTAAGGGACTCACCCAGAAGGGAAGAAAACTCGTTTAATCTCTACTTCAAGGGCTGTTTATGCAAATGTATGCAAAACAGGTAATCTGCCTGAGGAACAAGGACTGGCATGAAAGTACCACTTTTCATTCAGGCGTGAGCTCTGATGGGGCTGAGGGAGCAAGGAAATCTGAAGGGAGGTCCCTTTGGTGATGCTGGGCAGCATGAGATCTCTCTGCAAGGCTGATGGACAGTCAGTCGTAATTTCAGCAGCGATTGCAATAGCAACAAGCCTGAGCTCAGGGATTTTTAAGTGTTTTAGGATGAAAGCTACCGTGCACAGTCAAACCACTGTGCAATAAGGCATCACTTTAATCCATTAACTCTCCATTATGGGCTAAGTATGCTTCTTAATTACTGAGGATGACTTTGGAGAGTGGCTTAACCACATGATTCTCACTAACATGAATGAAGTTTATTGTTGCATCCTAGACTTTGCCTAATACCCTAATTTCACCCTCAGAGCTGTGCCTGCAGGCAGCAAAGTCAGATGAGATCCATTTAAGGAAAAATGTGTTTAGCATCAGCATTTGGGATTTAGTGCACAGAGCTTGATCCTCTACTTGTAACTCCCTGTTCAGTCGTTTCCCTTACACTCTGAGAGCATCCTGTAGTGCTCTGAAAAGGCCAGGCTGAGGGATAACATGTGGTACAATTACAGCAGGGTTGCTTTTCTTGAAGTCAAGGAATGTGAGCACAAAGCTTTCTGGGCTTGTCTGGTTTTTTAAATTGATTGTGTCGAGCACGGGACAGAAGGCACGGAACTGACAGGGCACTACAGCCTTTCTCTCCTCCCCTGGGCTGCTTCCAGTGTCACCACGGCACAAGCTGCAATCTCAGCTTTCCAATGACTTGTGTTCAGCTGCAGGGAGCTGCTGCATCCCCACCCCCCCTGCACTCCCCTTCAAGGTCACTGGAACAGCTGAGAATAACAGGAATGCAGTGGCTCAGGTCACCTTTCTCTCTGCACTCCCTTCAAAATACTCCTCTTACAGAGAGGAAAGCAATGGCTTGTTCTGATAGGGCTGCACCATTCGGCAAGTCTTGAATTCACAATAAGGAGGTTGTGGGGTTATGCAGGGAGAGTTTAGAGGCATCGGTGCAGGACAGACCCCTAAGAAATTGAGGGTCTTGGTCTGGAAAGTAATCACTGCCAGTGGGAAACTGGGTACAAAAGTTGCTCCTCTCTCCATTTCAGCCCCTTCCTTCCCACCCACCCACTGCAACTCAGACTCCCCTCCGTTGTGCCAAGGCAGCTGTTTCGTGGACTGTGCTGCAAACACGATCAGTTCAATGATCTCAGTTTAAAAATAAACGGGGGTTTTTATTATTCTGTAGCTTAAATCATGTCATTAATCCACTCTGCAGTCCAGTCACACAAGCTGTTGCATTGCTCAGAAGAGGGGGCAGAGAGACACAGTGTTGAGAAGGGAAATTTTGTCTCAGGAACTGTTTCATTCTCCCATCAGACTCCTGTAGTACGACCTGGATATTCCAACATCTACAGGGCTCCTTGGTCATTAATTGCTGAGCTGCACACTGCCTGGTCAGGCAGCAGTATGAATTTACGCCCAGAAAAATATGGACACACCTTTGTGTGTCTTCTAAATCTGCGAGATAATGCACCATGAACTGTGTAATTTTAAACTATTTATGCTGACCTTATCTTATGGGAAGCAAAGCAATACCTTTCCCCATGTAAAAGCTATGAGGACAAAGTTACCTTAACCACACTCCCACTTGTCTGGAATTAAGTTCAATAAAGAGAATTAAGCACCTAAATCAAGCCCATGTTTTGCCAGACTCCTAACATTTTTGAAGGAGACCACACTGGAAGACCCACAGCTTTTTGACACTAGTGGCTTCTACTTGGGTTCATCTTTAAGGGAGGAAGACCCTGTGTTTGGTTATGCTGGTCTTAGGCTCAAGTGCCTGAGGCAGCCTATGGAAATGGCAAGGAGAAGGAGGGAGAAGGAGGGAGAAGGAGGGAGAAGGAGGGAGAAGGAGGGAGAAGGAGGGAGAAGGAGGGAGAAGATCTCAGGCAGACCTCCTTTATATAATACTGTGTTCAGAAGCACTTAAATGGGATTGATCTCAGATGTTGGGGCACAGACAGGAAGAGCTGGAAGAGGCAGGACCTGCTTGACTATCGAAAGAACAGTTCATTTAGGTCACAGCTGGAAGGAAATGGTCTGGGGCCCACTGAATGCATTGACTGAATAGTGTGTGGTGCAGAAGGCACCAATGGAGATGAAAGCTTGTGTATGAAAACAAGTTTGAACTAAGGAAGTGTGTATTTTGCTGCCAGTCTTAATAGTAGAAGTTGTCAGCTGTTGTGCACCCCCGGGTGATTTATCTGTTTGGAGGATTAACTGCACTTGATTACACGCATCGACAGCTCAGGTACTGTCAGTTTTACTGGTTTAGATGCACAACTCCATCTGCAAATGTAGCTGCTCTTGGATGAGAAAGACATACAGCTGCTTTAGTGTGAAGACAAGCTGATAAACCATGTTGCCCTGAGGCTACATCTGTGAGGAATGAGCTTGAGCATCTTGGTAGAAAGCCATGGAGAGCATGCTCAGTCAAGCTCACAAACCTCAGTACACTGCATGGACCCTCCACTCCTGCTCTCCCCTGCTCCTATATGGTTGGAGACTTCTCACTGCTCAGCTTCAGCTGGGAAAACCAGGCCAAATAGACCTCAGTTTAGATTTCTCACACAATTTAGCATTTCCACACATATCAGCCGAACCATCCAATTGTTAGTGAATAGAAGGACATATGGACATGTAAATAAATGTACTGTCTGCACAAATACACCACCCATGGAAGCATGGGATGGTTTGGGATTTCTCAGTGGTGGAAACAGGTGTAACTTGAGGTAATGAAGTGAAAGCAAAGAATGAAAAAAATTACGTTAAATAAGAACAGTAAGATCTGCTGGATTTGTGCACTATCTTGCAAGAGAAATAGCCTGCATTTCTTATAGACAACAAAGGTTGGCTTAAATAATGAAAATTCAGCATAGGGAACAATTTTTCATAGGTGAGACAGGCACAGAGATAAACTGATCTTTATCCCTGTTTACTTTCCACGAATCTAAGAATGATAAATGGATTTATTTCCCACAGAATAGGTAAAAATGTGCCTTTTTTACCAGTCACAACCAACAGAGCTTGATAAATACTTTACTGAACTCAGCTCTGTTGATATGAACAAGGCAACAAAGGTGCTTAATGAAGGGATGGCCATTTTCTGATTTGCCTACAAACATCACTGTAGCCACTGCCTTCACACCTGGGGCTCAGCCAAGGCAAATTTATAAGCTGGATCTACAGCACAGCCTGCTCCACACATAGTTTTTATACTGATTTTAACTATTTTGACTCAGGGTGTGGCTTAGCCTGAAGAAGTTAAATGCCACTGCCCCAGGGCAGATGCTTAAACAGTTTTCTACTGGCACTTATAGAGGGATGGGCTACCTTAAGGAGGGTGGCTATTTTAACCACGGTCCCATCCAACCCAAGCAAGGGGCTGAGATGTTGTGTGTAAGTAGTTCTTAAATGATTACTGACCTGAAGACAAACTTTCTCTGCCTTATTTTCAGCAAAGGGACCTTCATTTAGCTGCTTCCCCCTGTGGAGTGGGACAACAGCATTAAGATGAACATTAGGAGATATCCCTGGGTGCTGCATTTAAGCAGGAAGGGAATTTAAAATGGATGTTTCTGAGTCGACTAGTCAGACAACATCCTCAGCCACCACCTACATCTCTCTATTTATGTCGCTCCTTTTTAAAATGGGAAAACCTTCCTCAAAGGGACATTGAGACTTAGATTCTTAAATTGCAGAAAGGGGAGGTGGTGAGTGATTCCTACCACCTATTCTTTTCCTTTTAGTCCTCCTTTCACATGATCATTCTAAATATCGCCTCAGCCGTCCCGATTATCCTCCATTAACAGTAAAAGGGAGCCTCTAAGTCTAAATAAGGAGTTCTAGATCTTTCTGCTGGGGCCAGGTGCATAATTTTTAAGCCTTGAGCATCATGCAGGCACCAGATTTGGAAGACCTGAATGATGCCTGTCCTTATAATCCCATAAAACAGGGAAATACTCCACATATTTGGCAAGATATTACACCTTTGTCAGCTCAGAAAAGTGTTTATCTGCTATTTACCTATGGATGTTCTTCTTTACTCCATTTGAGTTCTGCTTGAACTTTTTTTTTCCCCTGAAATTCAGTATCGCTAAGGATGACATCATGAGGCAGTTTAACATACTCGCCACAGATTCCTACATATTTTGGTAAGATAAGCAGTCTAAATTTGGAGGGAGTAATATTTGCTGCAAGCACTCCAGTTTTACATGGGAACAAGAGTTTGAGAAGAGGCAATGAAGCCAGCAAGCTGTGCCAGGGCAGGTGAGGTAAGAGATGCAGGTGACCTCATTTCTTTCCTACCTGCCAGTAATATCAGCACAATGGCTCATTATTCCACGGCTTATTCATGGGCTTTTGTATATTCACCCCTGCAGTATCAGACCATCTTAGTACTGAATCTTGATCTTCATACCTCCTCCTTTCCTCTGAAGTGGAAAAAGGCTGGCCTTTATTAGCTGACCTTTACAAACTACGGTTCTTATAAGTCTCCCTTTTCTTAGGTTGCAGATGGTAGATTCAAACACTTCTTAAGACAAGTGGCTTCACGCAGATCTTTGTGTCTAATGAAATAAGCTAAGCTGGCAGGGGATGACGTGGTCTTAAGTACAGTACTGGCTGGCAAAAGTGAGGTTGGGCAACAGTATCCCTCTCTCTCACCGATCAGAAAAGGTTACACAGATCTGACTGGGGGTGTTGGCCCACCGCAGGAGGAGGCTGAGTTGAAGTCCCACATTCTAAAGACAAGTTGGTTTGCAGGACACGACAGAGCATCACTAACCCCAGCACTTCCACACGCTTCCCGTACCCGAGTTACCTTTGAGGGGAAAGTATCAGCCTCAACCCCCTGCAAATGCTGGAGACAGACATTTCTCGGGAGACCTCTGAGGGACTGATGCTCTTCACCGGAGTGCACTCAAGTGCCTCCATCCTCGGCTGGCCCGAGCAGAGGGAGCCGGGGCGGGCGCGGAACGGGCGGGCTCTGCCTCCCTCTGCTGGGCGCTCTCCCGCCGCCAGCCAAACCCGCCCGGCACCCTCCCTGCCCGTCCTTTGGCAACCGGCTACGGCTCGGTCTTCAGTGCGAGTCCCCGCTGGCAGCGTGACGTCCTCAGGGACTTGCTAAAGCTTTTGGGTTGACTCTCCAGGCACCCAGCGTGGGGAAGGTGGTGGTTACACTCCAGTTGCGCGTATTTCTGGATGTTTTAACGGGATGTGTGGAAAACACGATGCAAATCTACTCGTTTCTAACATGTGCAGTGATGCTATAAGCACCCGAGAGCAAACCAAGGTGTTTTTTTTCTATAGCACAGCCTCTGATTCTTTTGGAACTGTGGCATAAACCTAACACCAAACTGCAGTCTCCAGCAAGCCACCCAGCACAGGTTCATCCATGTGCTTGCCAGTCACCAGTGTCTCCATAGTACCAACAGAAGTACCCTCAGGATCTGAATTCCAGTAGCTCCAGGGAAAATGTCTATTTTTTTTCAAAAGCAGAGACCAATATTTTTGATCAAAACAAAAGTTTTCATCCTAATGTGTAAGGTAGGAAATGTAGAGCAACAAATAAAATCCCATGAAGTAGATAGAGCAGTATTTGCAGACTTGAAAGCATTTGCTGTCATTTAATAACATAAAAACAATGATGTCTCTATGAGAATTCCTCCATACATGTTTCTCCTTTCTCACCCTTGAAACTCCAGTTTGGGGAAGTCTGTGCATGGACATGACACAGCCACGCAAAGCAGGTGGACACAGCGTGAAATAAAAAGTGACTGTTCTGTGGTGGCTTAAATTTGTCTCATCTGCGGCTATCATGATCATCTCCCTCTTTTTCTTCTCTCCCAGGACCTGACATCTGGCCCCCAGCTGAGTCTCAGAAGGGTATCAGTTTAGTTTAGAGATGGCCCTGGAAGAGTTTTGGAGCGTACTATTATACTACCACATCCCCTGCCTTGCAACAACAGACCAAAGTTATTTCAGCCAGCCTGTTAAACTGGGGGACTGTAGAAAAAGCAGAGATATTTTATGACACATAGCAGTTGTACTTTTAGCATGACCTATCTTATCTTTTTTTCAGGAGCTAGAAACTGTTTTTTTTCCTTGCTAACACTGAAAGAAATCACTTTGCATTGGGAGCCACCCACTGGGTCTCCAAAAATAAACACCATCCCCTCCTCAAGACCACACAAAAACCCTAAGGGAAAAAGGTTCTGTGATGTTTTGACAGTTCTTTTGTACAATTTACTTTTATGCTTTTTCACATGGATGGCCTAATGATCTCATTTTAATCCCATGGACTTCAGGCATTTGCACCTACAATCAACTTACCTGCAGCTATGGGTAAGGTGCTGAACAACATTCCCTTTATGAACTTTCTGATTAAATTAATACTTTTCCTAAATAAAATCAGAAACACTGCATATCTTCTAGTCTCAGGATCCCAGTGCTTTTTATTGCACAGGTTGTTTACATCACCTAAGTCAATTTGACCTGTACAAAGTGGATCATGCCAAAAATAGAACAGAAAGCCTTTCGGACTCATTAACCTTTTTCTGGGAAAGCAGTAATTGGAAATCCTATTTTAAATAGCTATCTAGTTCATTTTAATATTCAAAGATTAATTCCTCCTTTCACTGCTATAAATGCTTAAAACACCTTAATATCAACTTCTTAAATCCAGCATATTCTTTGTCAGCTCTTAACACATATCTCACGGCTGCTAAGCAATGCTGAGAATTGATGGGGGACTCTGCACTTATTTATCTCCACAACAAGAAGCAGCTCCCATCACTGATAGAGCCTCCATTATTAATTACTCCCAGTGATTTGCTTCATTTAGAATCTCAACTGATAGTGTGAACCATTCAGTATTGCATGATAGCTTTTGTTCCCACACAGCCTATCTGTCTTTGGCCATCAGTGACAACTGATGGGAGATCAGAAGGGATCAGAGAAGCCAGCAGATCTCGAGGTGGCCACAGGTTCCTGTCATGGCACACGCAAGAGTGGGGTTTTTCCACAGGGTGTGAGGTAGGAGAGAGGGGGAACATTTGCACTGGCAGGGCAACCACGAGGTTGGTCTCTTACCTCAATATATGCCAACTTAATTCTCTGAAATGTTGGTCTACTGTGGCTGGCTCACCACTGCAGTACCAAAATATCAGGAAGCTTTGGCCAAGAGCACGGTTACCAAACCACCCCACAACGGCCACCTTGGCAGCTCTCTGCAGAGTGGCCATTTCATTCAGTAGAGTGAGATTTATAAGCCAAGGCTCAGATCCCATGAAGTCAGAGCAACTCTTTTGTATGCTCTCATACATCATTAGCTTTTACAAAAAGGAATCCAAATATCAAGTAAAAGGAAGAAAGAAAACAAATATAAATCATTTAAACAGAGAACAGAAAGTGAATAGAAGAAATAGGTAAAAGAGGATGCAGCGAACACTGTATGCCTGAAGCAAGAGAACAAACCTTGCATTTACTTGTGGTATTCAAACAGAGACAAAAAATCCGCTGATTTCATTGCGAGAAGAATCATACCTTGGCCTGATGCCTGTGAGATTGCAAGAAAGGATATCTGTTTTCCCTTTGAAATAATCCCTCCACACTGAAAGTTCACTACTCACTTTCGTAGCTCCTGCCTGCTGCTGATTTTTCTATCCCAGGGGGAGTCAGAAGAAAGAAGACAGAATAGTGGTATGTGCCCAAAAGGTACGATGGATTTCACCAAATTCATTGTAGAATGATGGATCCTTTGTTGTCAGATTAACACCCCTGCAGGTAACTGAGCATGTCCATTGTCTCCTCTGTTCAGTCATTAATAACAGCAGTGGCCAACATATCTCCAGCAGAGGATTTCTTGGCGTAAGTACTTTGCGTGCAGTTCAAAGCAAGGGCTGGCTCCCAGTATCCCCTCCCTTGGGTGAATACTCCAACAGTTAAGCTACAGACTCAGTTTGTTGTGTTTTGGGGATTTTCAATGAATTTTTGTTTCACACGACATCTTCATTTAGAAGGAGACCAAACACAGGCAGATCAGAGGAACCCAGACCCTGGCCCTCCACTCCAAGGTAGGTGCAGTGTGCCAGACCTCTTACAAGGAGTAAGGAACTGCACTCACCAAACTATCAGCCTTCTCAGTAAGAACTGGACCCAAGAACACGGCCTCTTTCAGAGAGCCTAGCTCTTTGCTCCCTTGCAACTGAAAGGAAGCATTTTCTCCAACTCCCTGGGGCAGAGAAAAAAGAAAAAGCAAAGCAAAGCTGAATTACTAACATTTATAGTTTTGACAAATAAGGTAGGACTGTTGCTCTTGTTTTTTCAGCTGTTCAGATGGGCAGCCAAATGAAAATACTTTTTAAAATAGTCCTACCCAGGTGCCAATTAGCTGTGAATTTGTAGATTCAAAGGTTTCAGTTATTGACCCAAACCCACTGTGGTTTAATGTACTCAATACATCGCAGTATATTTCTAAGAACTGATATAAGATTGCAGATGCAAAAGGTTGTCTATTTTCTCTCCAGCTAATGCCAGTTGCACGGGAAAATTGCCTTTCCCTTCAGCCTTGTCTCTCACAAAATTTGGAGCTTCTTAGTAGCTGCTAACAGCTCATTTTAGAGAATATACTGTTAAGTTTCAAACATAACTGCACCCCGCATAGAGAGGGGGTGTCCCCTGCCACCCCTGTAAACAGCTTCCATTATCTAGTGTGGTAATTGACCTTCATTATGAACTGATTTTTAAGAACTATGTGAAAAGTTTCACTAAACTCAATGGAATACGAAGGTCATGGGCAAGGAATGGGCCTGTGTGAACCTCATGAGGTTCAACAAGGGTAGGTCCAAGGTCCTGCATCATAGTCAGGGCAATCTCCAGTATCAGTACAGATTGGGGGATGGATGGATGGATGGATGGATGGATGGAGAGGAAGCTTTCAGAGAAGGACTTGGGGGTACTGGTGGATGAAAAATTGGACATGAGCCAGCAATTTATAGTCACAGTCCAGAGGCCAACTGTATCCTGGGAAGCATGAAAAGCAGCATGGCAAGCAGGTCAAGGGAGGTGATTCTGCCTCTCTACTCTGCTCTCATGAGACCCCACCTGGAGTACTGTGTCCAGCTCTGGGGTCTTCAGCATAAGAAAGAAACAGACCTGTTAGAGCAGGTCCAAAGGAGGGCTATGAAAATGGTCAGAGGGCTGGAACACCTCTTCTATGGAGAAAAGCTGAGAGAGTTGAGGTTGTTCAGCCTGGAGAAGTCTCCAGGAAGACGTTATTGCAGCCCTTTGGCACTAAAGAGGGTTTAAGAAAGAAACGTTTTTCACCAGGGCCTGTAGTGACAGGACAAAGGGCAACGGTTTTAAACTGAAAGAAGGTAATTTTAGGTTGGAAATAATGAAGAAATTCTTCGCTGTGAGGGTGGCAAGACCCTGGCATGGGTTGCCCAGAGAATTTCTGGATGCGACCCCCTGGAAGTGTTCAAGGCCAGGTTGGATGGGGCTTTGAGTAAGCTGGTCTAGTGGAAATGTCCCTGCCAATGTCAAGGTGGTTGGACTAGATGATCAGTAAAGGTCACTTCTGACCCCAACTGCTCTGTGATTTTTTTGATTCTATGAAATACTACCAATAGTCCAAGCACCAACATAATTCACACGTTCTAAATTTTAAATGCTCTGACAAAAATATAACCTCAAGCCCTCCTTCAGAAAGTTTTCCTCCCTATTTAATGGTGGTGCTTTTACAGCACCACAACCCCTACAGGTCTAGCTTTCTCAGTCAACCCATACATGCATCAAACTGGTGTAAGTAAGGAGGGGAACAGGCTGCAAGACACATATTTTGAGTGTAGTTTCCCTTGATCCATTTTTCTTTGCACATGTTGCACAGCCCCCGCAAGATGAAACTCATTGGAAAGCTGACTGCTGGTTGATTCTGTGAAATGAAGAGCTGATTTGCTTTGGCTTTTGGTCATTTGTGTAGATCTTATTAATGAGAGTTTAGATCTATCTGAATTCTGTTTCCAGCAGACTCCAGAGCCAGGATAAACTCTGTACTTGTGTGCACAGAGTGAAGCTCTGTGACAAGTCTGTGCTTGAAGACAGCTTCAAACTCAAACCCTTCTGGCAACCTGGGCACACCCATTATTTTACTTTTCCAACTTCTGCCACCCACCGCCCACTGTGGATTTACAAATTGGTGTCTAATTGACAGCTAACTCAGTAGACACTTGGATTCTCTTACTGGGTGTTGTGAAAGAAACTGCCTTTCTCAAAACTGGTTGTCCTACATCTTACAGGCACTTTAGATTTTATCTGGACCAAAGGGTTTTGCCAACTCAAGTCCTGCTAGCACAGGTTTATGCTGGTGGTTTTGAAAAGCTGCCCAGAAGGGTACCTTGAAGTGGCCAAGGAGGGTGGTAGGAGGTATTGCAGTGATGTCTAGTAAGACCCACACTGTTTTGACACAGAGAGTGAAAATACACACTGTGGTGGGCTACTCTGAAATCTTTTTTCTTACCTTCTTAAATTTAGTTTGTTCCAGGTCAGTATGCAAATGGTTCTGTAATTTCTAGAGTCTGAACTAGGTGGTGTGTGTTAGGATTTGGCTTCACCAGTATAAGCTTCATGCACAGTAGGAATTTTTTTTTCAGTTCAACTGTACCCATCTAATATTTCAGCAATTTTTTTTTTTTCAGTTACAAACCTGGCCCAAAAACCAGCTGGCTTTAATATCTTGGAAACGTACTGTGACCTCATGCAACAATATTAGAAACAGCTGATATTCTCATTTATACACTATAAAAAATAATAATTTTATGTGTTACAATGTACAGTAGTATTTAATATGCAATCTCAATACCATTAAATTGAATTGTTGTCATTCCTTGTCATTCTTCCTTCAGCAACAACAACAAAAAAGACAACTAATTTGTTAGCAAAATTGCCATGATTTTGTGGAAACGCTTCTGTTTTGACAGAAGGCATATTTGGACAAAAATAATACACATGACCTGCTCAAATTAGCAACAAAATGGTATCCATATTTAAGGAAGGAGGATATCTATATTTAAGGGAGGAAAACAGAAGTTGGCTGCTGCTGAATATTTATCCATTGATATTTATCTCTGGATTTAAGAGAAAGTGTCAGCAATACATAAAAAAAAAAAGCATTCCCCTTTTACAGGGCATGTGACAATTTTGAATTAGGGCTCAGCTCTCTGGTGGTTTTAATGGGGTTACACAAGAGTAAATACTGAAGGAACAGTTATAAACTATGTCTTGGAAGAAGCAGTTCAACAGTAAATCCTCAGGCACTGGGCTGCTTACGCAAGCGTGTGGCTGCTGCAGAGCTTGTTTGCTAGATCCATTACATCCTCTCTCTCCAGAGCACATGAAGCAGCTTTGCAGCAGGTGGCTGTGCACTCCCAGGATTTACTTTAGCACCTGAGCCCTGAGAAGATAGTCCCCAGCTGGGAAGTACCAAAAAAATCTCAGCTCTTCCTGAAAGCAGCAGGACTGAGGAGCCCAAGAGCCATGCAGGGCCAGACCTCTCCAGCAGCCCTTCCAGATGTTCAGGAGGTGGAAAATACTGTGCAGTTCCTCCTGCAGGCACGGCTGGAGCTTCAGTAACAGGTATGCAGCACCTGAGAGATCTCTCCCCAGCAAGATTTTCCCATTCATTTAAGTTAATTTATGGCCTCAGAGGCCGTGGTTACGCAGACATTGTTTTGAATGGCAAGAGTGCCTTACAGAGCTCCCATTCCCCTTGCAAATTCTCACGCCTGTGTTATCCTTTTACCGAGTCAAATCAGGTGTGTGGGGGTGTGTTCAGCTCTGTGGTAAACTGATCTGGCTGGAAAACAAACTCTCATTATTTTTTTTCTCTTTTTTTTTTTCCTGACTCATTCCAGGCTGCCTCTGTTCCACTGCTTGCTTCCCCACCTAGCTGTGCAAGATGCTGCAAGGGTGGTCAAGGGAGGAGATGGGAACGAGTAATCATGGATGGAGAGGTGAGAATTCAGCTGGTAAAGCAGCCTAGGCAGAGCAACCACCAAATGTGAAACTAGGGTCTGACACTGTCAGTGTTGCAAGGAAACGAACGCAGCCACAATAGCATGTGAACAAGTGCTGGCTTACAAACCTCTGGCACAGACTCAGCTATGTGCAGGACACTTTAAAGCCAAAACCCAAATCCCTCACATAGCTGTTATAGAAATCCTGTAGCTCACACACTGCTTGCAATTAGACTTATCCGTGCATGACAAGCCAGGTCAGACTCATTTCTACTTTCTAATTAAAAAAAAAAGTATTAAACAAAGTATTCATTCTTCAAGGGCTGGAGTTGGGACCCTTGTTTAGATGTCTATTGTGTAGACTTCTGATCCATTTAACTGCTTCCTCTTGGGAAGAACAGAGTCACATCCCAGATGTGCATGAGCACCAGCCTGGCTGAAGATGACTGGTTCAGAAGTGGGGATGGAGGTTTTGGGTGAGATGTGTGGTTCCTCATCTGGGAGATGAGGTCCATGTGCATGGTCCCCATCTTGATGCTGATGTGACAGGATGCAAGTGGGAAAAGTGTGAGTGAACAGACTCCCCAAAAAGGCCTGCAAGGGAATTTGCCCCAAAGCAGGTCACACTAAAGAGCAAAATAACAACAATGAAGTTTGTTTAAGAGATGGCCATCGGTTGGATTAAATAGTAACCAGGAAATTACTTAGAGACTTCTGGGGAAAAAGAAAAAAGAAAAGAAAACAAACAGGGATTCAGCTTCAAAAGAAATCTAAATAAACAAAGCGTTCAAGTTTGTGGTGAAGGAAGAGAAACCTGCCCTGACAACAGGAGGCATCACCCCATCGACATGGGATATGTGAGTTATGGGTCCCTGTATCTCTCTGCACATGGGAAGGGGTTGAAATTTGGGGGGTTAGTCACAGAAGGGTGTTCAAGCACTGGTGTTTGTTAACGTTCTGGGTTATCTGTTGTATTGTTGATAGGGATCCTGGCATGTGTAGCACACTGATCATCAGGTGACATTAATAAATCAGTGACCAGTTATCAAGGAATCCCTGTGATCGAAACCATGTGGGTGGAGCAGTTTTTCCCTGTGATGGGAACTAACAAATTTTACCCTTCTCCTGCTGGCAAAAATATAGACTGGAGTAAAAGTAAAGCTGAAAAAAACCTTAAATGCAGGTGTATTCATACAGATCCTCCCCAAGATAACTCTTCTGGAACTCTGAATTCCTTGATATTTCTGGAATTTTCTTCTTTTTCTCCTCCAGCTGCATTTCATTGTCATTCAAGGCAGATGGGAGCACATTCATTTGCCTAGATCACATGAACATGTCTATGTAGGAGGAATTTAGCTCCATAACAATGCTGTTAATACTATTCTACTGTATTTTCCCCTCTGTATTTGTAGTAATAGGCCAGTTTAGATGTTCTGATTATTTTTCCCCGTGTAGGAAAGGATCAATATCAGACACGGACTTTACTAACCGTGTTTCTTTTGTTTCATGCCAAACCCCAGCTTTTTCCATCGTTACTAAAGTCAATGATTTTTCCATTTTGAGTTAGAACTACAAAGTTTCAGAATATTATTGGTTCTTTTTTTTTTCCTTTAAACAGTTTCACTGAGAAGTATCACAGGATTTCAGCTATGTTTAGAATGGAAAACCTTTCACGAGTACCAGGTAATTTAAATCAAGCACTTTTTGTTTAGACTGCGTGTCCTCATTCATTGGTACCAGAATTGTGCTAGAGCATCACCTAAGTATATAAATTTCACCCGTATGAATTGCAGGCACACAATACCACTTCTGTGATGTTAGAGCATAGGAGAGAGTGTTCACACTAGTCCTGTACTCCTGGGGTCTGGCAGACGATACCCAATCCACTTTAAAATCTGCTTGGACAAAATTATCTCTGCAAAATATATATTACATGCCAGGTGGTGTTATAAGTTTGTATCATTTTTGTGTCAAGCTGTGATTTTGATCCTGTGCTTGTGCTCTAGGACCCAGTTTCTCATCTCGTGGAACCACGGCCTTGGATGGAATTCAGGCTCCATGAACTGGGCCACCACCCTCAGTAAGATGAAGGGCTTCTTGTCTTCATGAAAGCCAGCCTATTTTTCACCACTGCATCATCTAGTCTAATAAAAGATATTACCTCTCACTGTAGGCATTGCCTCTCTTCTAAGCACTCCACAGTCCAACAGTTCCCCTCTCTGAAAGAGCATCTTGACATTTCTCTGTCCTCTATCACCAGAATAGTGTGCGAGCAGAATGTGTCCATTATATGAATAAGGCTGTTCTATTAGAACAAGAAAACTTCTCTGGGAAAGAACTGTTGACGGGATTGCTCCCACCAGGTTTGCCTGGGTGGACAGCCGTGCCTCCGTACAGTGCTCACCAATTCCTGGGGACTCTGTGTGTGTGAGAATGGTGTCTGAAAAATCAGACTCTTGGCTCTGCCTGCAATACAAACACCACACCACTTCATAAGTCAGTCTAATTAACAAATACAAGACTGTCCTGAAGAAAAAGTTCAACTGCTACTACAAGATTATTTTAGTGAAACAATTCAGTGTTGCAGATACTGAGAAGCAGAAGTTAATAAAATAACCTCAGCGCAGGGATTGTTCATGTTACAGTTGAAAGAACAGTGTCTAAATAGCAGAACTCCTGTTTAAAAAAGGAAGGCAGAAGTAAGCAAATGACTAGTCATCTATTTCAAAGCTGCTGAACTGCAAACATCTGCATTTCCATCAACATCGTTAACCACGATGAAATCTAACGACTGTAATTACTTTACCATCTGCTGTGAAGACAAAATGCTTGGAGGGAAAAAAAACCTTTTTTTTGTTGAACTAGTACACACTTTTTTGTACTTTTCCATGTGGATAATGACCTAGAAACTTGGTAACAGAGACAAGAGCAAGTATCTTGAAGCAACTGAAGATATTTGTAATCTGATGTCACTTTTCTTGCTTCTGCTACTCAATCATGCAATATATTTCTTTTTTCATGAGGCTTTCATACCTTTTTTTTTCTTTTTTTTTCCATAACAAACAGCAGATGTCACCAGGATTTAGCTTAGAAAATGACCTTTATGCAGCAGCCTTGCAGGCTTAGGAAATGGCACGAGAAAACACTACAGAATTTTCTCCAGCTTTATGATATGGAAGCTTTGAAGGGTCTGCCTCCAAGAAGCAGACCTCTCTTGCAGCCACTCTTAACACTTTGCAGAGCAAGGCTTCCTGTGAAAATACTCACTTCTTCCAGCACATTGCATGGGAACTGCTTCTCACTAGAAGAGATGAAGCGTCACTTCCTGATCATGCAGCTCTCCAACATAGCAGTTACACAGTCCAGACGTCAGAAGTCAAACTCGTCATTCTGGAAAGAAAACATTTATCACTTATCTGTTGAGTGCTGAACATTTGAATCAAAAAGAGCCGTGCCACGTGCCCGTCCTGTTTAAATGACAGAGAGACCTTAATGTAAATTTAGTGCATCAACTTCATATTTTCATTTGATTCCCATAGTTTTCCCAGCAAAGACTGGAGGAAGAGAAGCTGTGTCTATCAGGCTCGCCTACTTTAATGACTTGCAGTGACTAATCCTGCTTGATCTTTTACTTTCTCCATCTGTAACTACAGTTCTCAGCATTTATTTTTTGGTGCCTTCCTGATTTATTTAATGCAGGTGAAATAATTTGATTTTCTCAGAAGTTTTGTCAGAAGAACAAATTCCTTCCTAGGACGAAGTTATTCAGCATCTGTAATGGGCAAAAGGAAAAAAATCTTTCTACAAGTGACTAGTCTAGTGATACAGCTGTATCCTTGGTCCATTTCCTTTTATGACAAAGCTGGTTTTCCAAGAAACCAGCCCCATGTTTTGCCCCATCTGCTTTTTTCTTCTCAGAACCACACACACTTCCTCATCTGTATCAGTCTTGTGGAGCTGTGCTGTACATTGCGTTGTCAAATAATGAAACTTGATAATAAGCTGTAATACCTTTTATATTTTACTCTTTTTTACCTTTTTTAAACTTTTTTTTTTTTTACTTTTAATACTTTTTTTTTATATAGTCTAAATTACAGTGTCACTGGCAACTGAGGAGCAATAAAATGCACAGTAGATGTTGGACACGTAGCTATGAGACAAGAACTTCTTAAGGCAGTTTTGCCATCTGAGAAAAGACATGATGTATCTCCTCAGAGGGGATGTGAAGGAGTATGGCCCACGTTAACACTTTCTGTTCTCTGTCACACATTCATGCCAAGGGACACCATTGTCCTCGGCAAGCATTGTGTGACCTCAGCTCTTTACCTCACCTGAAGTCCAGACTGACTTCTTAAATGTCTCCCTTTCCTGTGCCTTTATCCTCCTGTGTGATTCACCCTTCTCCCTTTTTCTACTTAATCCACACTTCCCCACAGCTTCACTTCAGAAATTGCAATGCAAATGATGTTTCTAAGCTACTGGTTTTTTTTCCGCTGTACTCATAAGGAGTTGCATCCTGAGCTACACAACAGGAGAAAACCAGAAGTTAGTTAAATATGCATGTACTTATGGTACTTTACGGACTTTAAAGCCACTGGACTTTAAAGCCTACTGCTTCAGTACTTGTACTGGTACAGTGTTTACTCCTAAAAACATTCAAAAGTGATTTTTTTTCATCTGTTTCTGCTGTTCAGTTCATAGTAACAAGGATTAGCCTTTGTCCAAGATGTCAAGTTTTCCCGTCTGCCTTGAAATGGACCTTACTGGAAATCCTTGACAGCCGGATTTTAATGGAAAACTGCAAGGTCTTTTCATTTCTATTTCCTTGGCCTAGTGAGTGCAGTTCTATTTCCTCTGAGAAGTTCATCTCCGTCCCTTTCTCTGCTCCATGATTTCCCCTGGTTAAAAGGATGCGTAGACACACACTTGATTCTGTCTTCTAACCATTGTCTCACTCGGGATCTGGATGGAAAGCCGAGGACGAGCTGTCGTTCTCTGCCAGGGAACCAGCATCCTCAGACATGTTTTGTATTTTGACTGGAAGCTTGTAAATCGGCATATCTGGAATTCTTTAGAGGGTCAGCTGACCACGAATTTCCTGGATGTGTGTTTGGCTTGGGATAGTTATCCTATCCTTATAATTATTTTGGTTTTACATGCAGTGATTTTTAGATTTCCTTCTTTTAGCATACCGATGATATTTTTAATTTTAAGCTTGCTCCAGGTAGCTCTTTCCTGGAGAATTAGGAGTAATGATTCTTTACAGAAGGTAGAATTCACTCATTCTGCAACATTATCTGTAGTACCCTCTGGTCTTGTTGAGTTTTCCACCTTGTTAACTTTAAAAACAGGTGGGCATTTCTTTCCTCTTTTTTTCCTTGTGATTCTGTCCAGTTTTCTAATATTTCTGTCAGTGAAATCTGCAAAAAGTACAGAGGGTTTTAAATTACAATACACGGGTTCCTAACAATACATGTTTATGTAAAGAGAGTAAGATGGAGAGAAGAAAAAGCACCAAATGGATACGAAGATCTTTTCAATGCTCCCACACTCTTCTTGTGCAGTATTGCTTTCAGATATATTTAGTATTTTACATCTGTATTTTGTTTTTCATGTAAGAATGTTTGAAAACTTTATGGGAATGAAGCATAAGCTAACTGATATTTGCAGGACTTTAATAAGAAATCCATGAGAACTGGGAATAATTTATAGCCTTTCCTACTTTACTACTTGTTCTTCTCCACCAGCGCAGGCATGTTTCTCAAAAGTAGAATTTATTTTTACTCATAGCCATATGAAATTACCATTTTATAGCTGGGAATTTGAAACACAGCATAGGTTAATGTCCAGACCAACGTTAGACAACAGTGCAGCTTGGCCAGTAGCTCCCCCCTAAATTTCTACAGCCCAAATCCACTACCCTATTTACTGGCCAAGTCATCATCTGTGCTAAAAAGGGAGGTAATTACTCAAGAGCATCTGAAATCCCTATTTTCATCTTCAGCACTGTTTTGCATTCTGTTTACTGCTTCTACTTCTGCACAGTACCATCTGGATTCTGCTTCCTTTCTACTTCCTCATGGTTTGCTATTTCCTAAGTTCCTACACGGGTTTTTTTTTGTTTCATTTTATGCACAATCAACATTTTTTTTTCAGCTCCACGAATACAGCTCAGCATTCCTTCACTTTATTTTTAGCCCAAACTGGCTACCAGAGAACTGCAATTTGCTAGCTTTGAGTCTGCTAAGGCAGCTGACTCAGAAACCAGCCTGGTAGATGGCTCAGCTCCGTTCTAAAACTGAGCGAGAAGGCAGCGGTGTCATTTCTAATGTGACAACTGGTTGCAAATCCTTGACCAGAGATGAATAACCGAGGTGTGTCTGCAGGTGTTGCCTGCGACCCTCAGCAAAACCCACCCCACCCGACTGAGAAAATACCCTCCGTTCACTCATTGAACTCCTAATGACTTATCTGGGGTTTAGAGTAGAATAGAATAGAATGTTTCGGTAGGAAGGGACCTGCAACAATCAGAGATGATCGACCATCAGTCCAACTACCTGACTACAATTCAGGGCTGACTTAAAGCGAGTTATTAAGAGCGAGTTATTAAGAGCGTTATCCAAATGCCTCTTAAACGTTGACAGGCTTGGCCATCGACCACCTCTGCAGGAAGCCTGTACCAAAGCGGTGTTTGACCGCTCTCTTGGTAGTGAAACGCTTCTTAACATCCAGTCCTGGTGCGACTTGGAACCTTTCCCACGCATCTTATCCCCGGGTCCCAGCGAGAAGAGATCAGCGCTTCCCTCGCCGCGTCCCCGCCTCAGGGAGCTGGAGAGAGCAACGAGCCCACCCTTCAGCATCCTTTTCTCCAAAGCAGACAAACCCAGAGTCCAGAGCCGCCCCTCACAGGTGAGCTCTGTTGTTGTTTGGACTCGTTTGGCTCGGCTTTGTTGGGTTTTGTTTTCTCCGAGGCAGGTTTCGTTCGTGCGGTGTTGCTGGGTTTCGCCTATCCCGCGGCGGCTGGGGCTGCCTTCAGCTACCGAGAAAGAACCGGATCGCCGCACGCCGGCCCACAGACCCTTCCCCGCCCCTCAGCGCGGCCGCGGACCGGGCCCC
>JANHFX010020182.1:0-23797 GCA_027560015.1 Chloroceryle amazona
GGCCTTGTGCTCTTCTTAATGTTAATAATGCCTGCGTGTGACTGTTTGGCCCTTCCTTTTTCGTCTCAGGAAAAAGAAGTTTAAAAAAAAAAAAAAAAAAAAAAAAAAAAAAAGACAAGGCAGAGGGATCCAGAGAAGTTAAGGAAGACTGATCTGAGATCTAGAAAACCTGGCCTGCAGGGAAAAGGGTTTGTTAAGTCTAGAGAGGAAAAAACAAACCCAACATGCTCTTCAAAGCAGCCTGCGATGTGCTTGAGGATTGCCATCATGTTGGGTTTTTTTAAGCTATAGCCTTAAACTGCATTAAGGGACATTTAGAAAGCTTGGATTACTACACATCCAGCTAGAAAGCCAAGTCTTCAAATAATTTGATTAGAGAGCTTGTGGTAGCAGCATCATTTTTCTTAAAGACTAAGTTAGGTAAGCATTTGGAGGGAATTATATAGGTATCTTTGGGCTGGATTACATGAATTTTCAGCGTTCCTTCCTGTTGTATTTTCTCTCAATCTGCAAATATATTGATGACACCCTGCTAATGTGACAGAGACCAGCCATAACACATAGTTCCTTCCAGAAATAAACACCTAGCTGAAAATCTTCAGTGAAGCCACACTAGCATGTGAATGATAATTGTATGAGGCATCAGCTAAATCCTGTCTATGCTTCCCAGCACGACTATGACAAAATAAAGTGGAGAGAAGAGCTACTACACTTGTACCATGGTGCTACCAAGGTTCTGAAGGAGTATGGCATTTTCTCTGCATGAAAGGCCAAGGATGCACGATTTGGAGACTGAAGATTGCCTTCTTCAGATACCGCTGAGTTTTGTGATTATTTTGACGTTTACGTAATTTAATGATAAATTAATTTCTGAGCATGTGAGCTTCAGTGAAGTGTGACAGTAGTTCTGTCCAGCACCAAGACAATGTTTAGAATACACTTATCCTTTCCTTCTAATTGTGTAAACAATATTTACTCTATTCAGTGATATTTTCCCCTCTAACCATATATTACTCCTCTGTCTGCCCTTAGAGTCATACCAGTGTGGAAATAGTAATGATAGGAGAAGCTACTGAGGTTGGTTGGATCCTACTTGTTTGGTCTATTTTGGATTGGTTTAATTGTGTTTATTTCAGATAGATTTTGCTGTCTGACATCTATATGTAACCACTCATTCTCAGGAACTAGGAGGTGCTATGAACAAGATACATCCTTGGCCTATGGATCACCAAGAATTACATCTCTTTCTCCGAGAGAATAGAGCAACTCTGATTTATATATTTGCTCCTTGAGTCTGAAGGGCTGTCATTCCCTGTACTGTCAAAGAGCTAGATGGGACCATTGCCTACTCTGCAGAGGTGTCCCCGTGTCTGAGGTGCATGATTCTGAGGGCACAGCAGCAGAGTACTGCATGTTCTTTACCACCTTCCCCCACATAGTCCAAGGTCCTAACAGTTAACTCCAGGTTTGTCTATAGTGAGAGATAGCCATGCTATCTGTGGCTCACCAAGACAGTGAGAGACATTGAAGACATGGGAACTGGAAACATTTCCATGTATACTCTTGGAAACGAGATGCTGGCAGCTCTTAGTCCTAGCCTAGGGAACAACTTGATGAAATGGGTCCCAGTTTAAAAGACCAAACTAGACATTCGAGTTTAAGTGATGGATCCTTAGGAAGGCACAGACAGAATCCATGGGAAAACTCTGGTACCCTGAAATTACCCAAGCAACCTGACTTAAGACAGAAAAAGTGAAGACTGAAATGTTCTCACAGATCTTCTCGGTTGTTGCCTCAAAGCTCAGCAGTGCTGGAGCCTGACCATGCTCCTAACTACACTCACTGCTAAGACATTTCTCAACATCATCTTAGCCTCTTCAGCTCCTATCTGCCAGGCAGCATTCTTCATCTTCCCACTGTCAGAATCTAAATTATTTCTCTCATTTATATGGCTATATGACAGCTGTCCTCCTGTTCCATCCAAAATACTCTTCTACAGGATCTGTCTTTATTGACTTTTTTCTCATTCTTTGCTCTGCTGAAGATCCCATCCCTACCTTTGGCCAGAAAGGGGACATTCAAAGATGCAGCCTGTGTGGTATATCTGGGAGACTGTTTACCCAGTCAGACTCATCTTGCCCACAAAGACTCCAGACAGGAGTCTGCAGAGGGAAATGGGCAGCTTCTGCCCAAAGCACTGGGTGACTGAGCCTGACAGCTTTTGTCAGACGTGCCCCCATAGAGGACACAGGCATCTCAGTTTTGAATGTCTGAAGGCGCTCTTGCCTGTGGTGTGTTGGCAGTGTTGGGATGCAGCAGCGGGAACTTAAAACATTCTGAAGTGGCCACCAGCCTTTCCAAACAGAGGGCTGCTTCCTGATCCCAGCTCATCCCTGCAGCTTTCCAATAACCCTTTCTAGAGACTAGAAGTTCAGCTGGGGGAACAGACTGGGCTTTACACTTCTCTCAAAAATGGAAAGCCCCTGCCTTCCTTAACCCCACTGCTTGCTCTCGCCTCGTGTCCATCCACTCCCCCTCCCTGCTCCAGCACCTCCCTCCCCACCTTCAGCCTGGGTGACGATCCATGAAAGCCCCCAGCAGTATGTCACAGGAGTGATAATTACATCCCCCCGCTCTCATCATGCCGCCTGCTGCTGACCTCTCACCTCTCCTCTCTTTTAATCACCCCCTGGCATCAGTCACTCTGACGGGGCAGCAGCACGAGCCACGTGACCTGTCAGCCCAGGGACATGACTTATAGGGCCCGGCTGGTGGACAAAGGGAAGGGAGATAGGCAGCATAAATCTCTAGGGCAAATAAAAGAGAGTGATGGGGCACTCTGCCGGGGCCTGCGTTAGCAGATTCTCGGCCTCTTGTTATTCAGCCCAGAGTTATGGTGATGAGGAAGTGGCCGAGAGTGACACGCACTGGTCCCAATCAACCTTGCGAAACCTGCAGAGACCTAGAGGAGCCTTAATGTCACGCATGGCTGGAGAGCCTCAACGAGGTGGGCTAGGGCCATGGGAGCAGCCAGAGCTGTCCCCAGCCACCCACCAGAGGCACCTGACCAGCAAAAGCTTCATCTGTCAGAGCAAGGCACTAAGTCACACAGAACAAGGACAGGCGACCCCAGAGTTGTACCTCTTCATCTCTACTGAGCACAGCTGCAGCAGGATTTGCACGTTAAAGAACTCACCCCTGGCTCGGGACAGGTTTCTCCCCAACTAGTATATTCCTCCAAGCTCCCCACCAATCCTCTGCTCACCTGCATGCTTCCCCTGCCTCACTCCACTCACCTGTTGCTTGGTATGATGAAATCATTGGTACTTTGGTCAGCTGCTACCATCATAAAGATACAAGACAGCTGAGGCTTCCACTAAAAAGCAGTTCCCCATAACTCCTCTGCTGGGACAGAATCACAGCAGCCTTACTTCTGTACAGGGCACAGGAGGGAGTGCAATCCACTAACACCTATGACAGGTGCTGCAGTGGACAAAGGGCACCAAAGGACCCGTCTGGATCAACTTTATCCTATGGCAGTCACCACCAAGGGTCTCCGTGGGTCATCTTGCCCTCCTCATCCATATGTTTGTCAGGAGGGAATGTGGCAAGGGAGCCCTGATATCCCCAGTAGTGCTGTAAGTCCCCTAGGACCACACCTTCAAAGAAGGTAAATCCAGGAGATTTAACCCAGAAGATGTTGGAAGAAGAAAGCCCAAAGGTAAGAACTGAGGGCAGTTTTGAATATACTGGAGGAGAAATTAGGGAGATGGAAACATCTGGGAGAAAGACAAGGCAATTTTAAGTATATTTTCTTTCATTTGTTTGAAACCTGAAAGTTGTATTTGAAACTCTACCTCTTCAGCTGAAAGCCAAAACCATCAGTAACTTCCCTTGTAATGCAGCCCACTTCCAGATTCAGGTGAAGTTTTTTCTGACTGAACACAAGAAAGGTGAAGCCCAGTAACCAGGAGAGATTGGCTCCATAAACATTTATATCTGGCAGCACCGTGTGTCAGGTACTCAGAAACATAAAAGCACTGGGGACAGAGCGGGAAGGCATTGTGCAAACCTCCTTCACTGGTGCCCCGTGCCCATCCAACTGGCAGTGGCTCCTCTAGGCCTTTTCAGGTCTCATTCACATGCTGAAAACACCAGCAAAGCCAGCTACCAACACCGACTGTTCCCACTGTGCACATATAAGCAGCACCTTTGACCATCTCTTCTCGTACTTCCCTGAGACCTACGAGATCACAACACTGGCAGCACTGCAGCAGATACCCTCTCATTTTGAAGAGGTGCTGGTTGCTAAAATGAGACGTGGGTCCAGGTGGTGATGGGTTAAGATCTGCTTGTGCCATTCCTTGGGCCAGGGCCTGATCTTGTGCACCAAGATGTATTCTGCTGATGTCCTGGGTGAGGGTCCCCAGCCAGGGCTGTACAAACCACACAGCTCAGTGTTGCTATTACAGCCAAACGAGGGGGAGAACAGAGGTGCTGACACCCGCTCTTGGACCAAGCAGAGTGCTCAGCACAGCACCATCCTACACATCTCACGCACCCTCTTTCCCCAGCAAGTGCCCACTGCTGCTGCCCTCCTCAGTTTTCCCAGCTCTGCCTGCAGCCTCAAGGCAGGGAAGGCTGCCTCCCACACAGCAGAAGAGATTTCATCTGGGCTGGGACCTGGAGGCAAAACTGCTCAGCCCTGAAGATGAGACTTCCCACGCTTCCCTCTCCATCCTCCCTGAAGGCCTCCACTCCACTGACAGCTTCCCTCTGGGCTGAGGGGGAAGCCCTGCAGCCCCCAGCCTCTTTGCCAGCTGGGTCCTAGCCTCTGAGACAGGAGCACACGGCTCCCTACCCTCCTCCCCCCATCTGCCTTTTAACGATGATGGAAGCTGCTGTCAGCATGCAGCGACAGTAATAAACACTCTTCTTAATAACTCAGGGTGTCCCTCTTATTAAAATGAATAGACTTCGGTGGTGAAACCAGGCTCCCTGCCTTGCAGCCTGGTGTGGACAGCAACCCTCAAGCAGAGCAGTTTATCTGCTGTAATTACTACAGCAGCTTCAGCTCCAGAACATTCCTGGTTACGGCACTGTACTGTACCTCAGGCAGAGACACAGGTACACAGACACACGGAGGTACACACCAACCCGTGAGCACACAGGGAAATACAGGCAGATAATTGCCCGTGTGCCTGTAAACAGGTAAACTGAGACGCACAGACACAGCAGAGTAGGGTTAAATGTATCCACAGCCAAGCTTTTAAGCATCCCAATCACAGAATGCTAGGGCTTGGAAGGGACCTCGAAAGATCATCTAGTCCAACCTCCCTGCCGGGGCAGGATCACCTGGATAAATCCCTAAATCCTGGATCCTAAATCCCACTGAAACCAGCAGCAGCAGCTAGTGTCACTCTCTCTGCTTTCCTCACATGTAACAGGTGTATGAACACACATGTGCATAAACCACCCTGCACTGAAAGCTGGTAGATGAAGGCAAATGCTTGTTCCGTGGATGGATATCCCCTCCTCCGCCAGCTCACAACGTATCTGCTCAACTTCTCCTGTTCCGTGGTTGATGAGAGGTCACAGGATAAGCATGTTTCAGGTTTTACATACCAGTGCAACATGTTGAAAAGAACTGATGTGGCATCCCTCATGTCCACCCTTTCTGGGGTTTGGATATCTTCTCCCCTGTGGGGAAGCTGTCCATTTCCCAAACACCGAATTAAGAGGATCTCTGTATCCCAAACACTGACTCTCGCCCTACATGCGGTATCCAAACACCAGATTTGGGAGCTGGGACAGGGAAGGAAAACCATCCGATGTGATGCTTGCTTGTGACTCTTTTGGAGGTATGTTTGGAGTAGCTGTCCAGCAGCGGCCTCCACGCACCCTTCCTGGCCTGGGAAACTAAAGCTTCCCTCTCCTCTGTAGATCTAGTTTGTTTTCTCAGCCTTTACTAAGCTGGCTGGTTTTGCAAATGTGCACAGCACTGACCTGAGGCTACATGTATGTGGAAGAAAAGCTGCACTGGGAAGCATTTTCCTTCTCCGGACCTCCCTCAAACACAGATTATATCCAAGGGAAAATTACCCAAAAGACAAATGACAACAGCATGTCCCAGATGCTGCTCTGCTGGCATCTCAGAGCAGTTCTCTGGGCTGCAGAGACCCAGCAAGACCAAAACTGGTCCACTGCCTCTCAGCCTTCCAGAAGCAAGCACAGAGGAGGAGTCCTCAGCTACTGCATCATTTCACTGCAGCCTCAGTATATTAAGGCAGGTTTCTGCATCATGAAGACCTCATCACGAAGAGCCAGACCGAGGTACATTTGCCTTTATTATCAGAGAGACTGGCATCTGTAAGCTCTTAGAAAATATTTCTGGCACAGGATATTACAATCTCTCTGGTGTTTAGTACAAGAGAGACTAAAGCAGTGGAGTAGGTAGAAAAATGAAACAACAGATGAATGAACCAGTCTTTTTCAGCCAGTGACTTCCTGGTCTCAGAAGTCAAATGCATTTCAAGGAAGCTGCAGAAATGCTGTTGATTCACATTTCCCAAGTCACTGAGTTGTCTGTTTTTCTGCTCAGTGGAAGGTTAGCAAGGATGTATCAGGGGGCAGCAGCTGATGAATGCAAAACAAGACAAGGGTCTAATCTAGAAGGCTTCCAAAAGGTCAGCAGTATCCCAGAATCAGCATCTCTAGCTGACTGCAAACTGACACCACCACCTCTGTCAACAGTAGTACCTCCACCTTCCCAGGCCCTGGCAGTGATGCTACAAAAATCAGGTCTCGCCACCTGGACTAGATTTCAGCTCCACATTGCTGGCATCACTGCCACTAGGTTAGGGGCTGCTGGTGAAAGCCTGGGCTTTCAGGGATGCAAGGCTCTGTTAGTTGAGAGGGCTTACAAGCAGAAAATTGCTTAGAGGAAACTGGGGGAGCACTAACAGAGCTCCGAGGGACAGTCTGGCTTTGCAATCTACTTCATCCTAAGCCTTACTTAATAAGCACAAACATTTCACTCACTTCTCACCTTAAAAAGCAATCAGAAGAGAAAGTAAAGGAGAACTTTGCACAAGAAGCTGAGCACAGGATCTGGGCAGAGCTAGGAAAAGTTGCCAGACTCTGTTCTCCCCTGCTGCTAGTGATTTTACACAGGGCATGTGCAAGTTCAAGCATGGCAGCAGGGCTGAGATGAAAGCTGCAAGAAGTCCACTTGCCCACTCCCAAGGCTGCTGCTGGCACCTTCAGTGCCTGCAAGGCCAGGCCAGCTTCAGGAGCTGGGTACCTCCTGCCCCAGGCAAAACCACCCTGTAGGATCACCCATGAGGCCAGAGGTACAGCAGTGAATGGCTGCTTTGTCCCACCACATACAGAAAACACACCACCTATAGAAACCAACTTTCCCAGCTCTCTTGAGGAAGCAGTTGAGGCTTCATCTACCACAGCACTGGGCCCAAGGCCTCACACTGAAGTGCTGGTGTCTGGAGTCACCGGGCTGGGGCTCGTTGCCTGTCACCAAGCAGCACATAAATGCAGGAGGGAAAGAAGCCACAGTGTCCTGAGCAAAGCAATTCTAATAAATGTGGATACCCCAACTCCTGAGCAGGTCCAGTGCTCCAGGTAGCCTGCAGAGGAACATTTTTGAGGATGTGGTTCACCATTGCTACAGTGACAGTGTAATGAAAAAGTGAGACGTGAGAAAGCAGAAAACCAATCCTCCAAAAATTCTGCTTCGGTAACACCATTCCCCTCCTTCCACTGGTGTCAGCTCCAAAGCAGCATCGAGGTTTTGCTGCTGGTACTCTTTGCTGGGATGCCGAAGGACTTTGCAGAGGCTTGGGCACAGAGGAGCAAGCTGAGACCCATGGATGACAGCCTGGCCAGAGGACAAGAAGTCAGGAGAGGACCAGCTCTTAACCAGTTCCTAGAAAGCTCAGACCATGGCTTTGGCAAATCACTGAGCAGGTGCCTGGGTGAGTTGACAGAGGGCAAAGGGTGAAAATGCCACCCGGATGCATAACCCTGCAGTGCTGGGAGGAGGCAGCGCACGGAGCAGCAGAAGGCAGATCCCAGGTGGAGACACTCTCAAGCAGGTCGCATCCAGAGAAACCGAGTCAGAATTCAGCCCTATGACTTCTCAGGGCCTGCGTGCTCTACAAGGCTGTGACATGTCAAGAAGCAGATGAAGAAATTATTCTTAGCAAGTGTATTTTTCTCCCATTGCCCTGCAGACAAGCACATACAGATAAAGAGAGACCTCTAGTGATGCTGGAGGGAGTCTGCCTGTCCTCCTCCTCCGAGCATCCCTCACAGCCAGAAACAAATGCGTCGATTGCTCCGGCTAGCGCAGGGATCACCTTCACCCTGAGCGGGATAAAAGCAAAGGCTGATCACAGGAATATCTGCTTATCCATGGAGGAGGTAGAGGGGTGGTACTTAGGCCAGACTGGGGGAGTTCAGAAAAATTAATGAAGTGAGATAGGCTCAGGTCTTGCCCACACTCTGCCTCTCCAGTTGCAGCTGCCCAAGCTCCAGGATGGTCCATACAATTCAGCAGGCAAGTGGAGGGTGGGTAATTGCCAGTGCTGGGAGAGGATATCCAGTTTGCCTGCAGTTTGGAACACGTGCCTGAAATTAGTAGTCAGGCAGAGAGAAAGTTCAGCAGATGCCAGCTCAGCACGGCAAGAGGCAGGAGCAAAGAACAGCAGGCCCCTGGCTGAGCCCAGCCATGCCAGGAGACACCACATTCCCCTTGCACAGCACTGAGAATTGCAACATCTTGCATTTGCTGCAGAACAGAGTTGTGGTTTTGGCCATTGCCAAATTCTGCCTTAAAACCCCAGCGTTTGGGTGTGGACAGAGCGGATGATGGATTGTGCACGAGGGCATGTTCACACTCAGCACAGAGAGAGGGCAAGCCACCACCACCATGCACCTTCCCAACTCGCTGCACCAAGAAGGGTTCAACACGCAGCCAAGAAAAGAGCCTAAGTCTACTCAGACACACAACTGCTATATTAAACTTCCCCCATAGGAAAGGGATTCAAGGGGAAACACGAGGAGAAGAGGCAAATGCTAGGGACAGACTTGGCTACAGCAGAGGCACAGCAATTGCGCTGTGCAAGCTCAAAAAGCAGACAGATAGAACCATCCTGTTGATATCAAACCCAGGGTGAGGAAAGAAGGTAAGGGCTGCGGCCAGCCGGGCACCTTTTCTGCAGCTCTGAGCTATGATTCCTCAATTAGCAGCTTCTGTGGTACCTTCCTTCCACCCAGCAGTCTCTCCTGTTGCCCAGCCAGGATGTAAATCAGAAAGGAGCAGCTCTTTCCCTGGGCTTTCTCTTTCTTGTGCTAGTCTAAGCTTTGGTGACCTCCTGTTGGGAGATGGGGCAGTCATACTTTGCTGAAATGTTTTATTTTCTGTGCTGCATGAAGAGTAATTGTAGAGGGGAGGGAGAGCGTGAGCACAAGAAAGCACGTGTGCTGCCAGCCAGGCCGATGTCCTTGTCCCACAAGGTTATAGATCCATTTTAGCTCAAATAATAATAATAAAAAAAGCCTCATAGAGGCTAGGGATTCATAAAACAAAACATGAGCTGGGCATTTGGCAGCAGCTGCCCATGGAGTGGAAAGCACACATTCGGGTCTGGAGGTAGACAGACTCTGCAGCTCAGAGATTTCGGGGAGCTGGCAGGGTTTGTGATGGCATCTGCATGCACGTGTGCAGCCGCGTGTGCAGAGGTGGCTGGCACAAGCCCACTTTCTCTTTCCCTGCACACTCCATCAGTGTTATTTCAGCTGCTCGGTGCAGCAGAACTCGGGGAGGCTGAGCAGCACATCTGACCCAGACGGGAGCAGGTGGCCGGTGAGAGCAGCCCACGTGGAGATCTCCCCCTCTGCCCTGCTGTGTCCCAGCACAGCAGAAATGCAGCTTCCCAACAGCTGCACGGGACACTTGCAGTAAGAGTTTCTCCTCCCTTTTTAGAGGACAAACATTATGAAGCATAGGACATGAAAACAGCTTATGCCGGAGATGGAAGAGCCTCCCCTGTGAGAACACAGAAAACTTTGTGGATTTGCAAGTGTTCTGATGAAATCCCAGCAGGCATATGAATATTTTCAAGTGATAAACAAGGCCCTGAGGAACAAATTCAAAACTTTCTGAAGAAAACCCAACTTCATTTTGCTTCATACATAGTGAACTCTAATAACAATTAGTATTTCTGTCTTGAAAAGGCACGCGTGATGCTTTCCTGACTGCAGAGGACATCTCATTTCTATTGAGTCTGGACATATTTGGATCAAAGGCAGAGAGAGCTGGGATGTTAAGACTACCTGGTATTTGGAGGAGTCAACTGTTTAATAAATTATGGGGTAGCCAAAACCAAATAGTACTGAATAGGCTAGAAATTCAGTCAATGTGTTTGAAAGATAAGATCCATTTCTTCCCGGGAGGTGTCCTTGCATTAAAAAGCCCCCCAGTTAACTGGGAAGCTGAAGGCAGGATCTGAGCCATCACAGGGGTCTGCTGAGATTACTGCTCAGAGTACAGAGAATGAGACCACTGACCAGTGCTCACATCAGCCTAGACTGTGCCTTTTCCTGTTAACTCTCCAAGCTCAGCATCCCTAAGCCGGATGTAACAAACTGAAGCAAACAGGAATGAAAACTGAGGACAAAGCATCAATTCCTTTTTAAAAGAAAACCAGCCATCCTTAGTCTACTAGAAACCTCTGATCAAAATCGTGAGAAAAGATGACATCATTACCCGGGTTTCCAAAGCCAAACTAAATAAATAAATAAACCCATCACCTTGAAGAGGCTGCTGCTGAAGCTGAGCCCTGACAAGGTAGAGGTGACAACGGTGCTTTTGCACAGGATTAGAAGAGAGGAAGGAGTAGATTGCTAATCTTGGCATAGCTGAACAACAGCTTTGGGATACCAGGATGAGATCTCTTCGAAGTGCTGTGTGATGTGTCCGTCAGTTATTAGGCATGAGCAGAAAGAGTGGCAAGATTTGTGGGTAAAAACCTACCTGCATTAGCAAATCCAGGCCAGAGCAGCAGGGAGCTCGAGAGAGACAGCCAGCAGCAGGCACATAGAGTGTTAGGAGATGCAAGGCAGCACACACTCAGCTGCCTGTCTTCAGCAGGCCAGCTGCAGCCAGCAATTCGTGTCACGGAGCAGCGGGGACAGGCTCCTCCTCAGGGAGGGTGAGCTGAGAGCCAGAGGTGATCCCAGCCCAGGACCAAGGCACCGTCCTGCAGCACCTGAGCAGGGCAGGCAAAGGGGACTGCTGGGAGCAGGGTCCATCCACAGCCCAGCACAAGGCAAAGTAATGCAACAGGTGCAGGGCTCAGGCAGAGAGTCCCCTCAGGAGCAGCAAGGGATGGTGATAGAGACTCTGCTGCAGCACGGGTCCAGGGGCTGTTCAGGAGACGAGGCCAGAGGCAGCCAGACCTGCAAAACAGCCCAGGAAAGGAGGGGAGGCCCAGGCTGAGCTTAAATGGAGCCCCTGGGGAATGGGTGTGGGTCCCAGATGAGACCACTCAGGGCAATTAAGACCCACTGGTGTTGTCAGGACCCTGACACTTTTGCTTAAAGTACAGACCCCTTTCTATGGGGTAGGATCACCCGTGTGAGGAGTTCAGGTGCAATTGCCCTTCTGCAGTAGCTGACCCTTAGTGACAGCCGTCCTCATACACTCCTGTAACATCTGCCTGCACTCGTGACAGGCAACGCGTGTTTGTATCCCTCAGGAAAGGACTTAACACCATCCAGGCAACAGTATTAAGGGGGAAAAAAGAAAAATAAAACAGGCAGAACCCACCAATTCCCTCCAACTGCATTAAAACGAACACAAATAACACAAACGCCTTTCCATTTCTCCTGAAGAATTAAAAATAAATAAATAAAATTCAAGGAGTGCAAATACCTTGTTTGGTTGTGCTCATTTGGTTGAGGGAACACCCCGTTACAAATGCCAGGATTTTAAAGACAACATGTGATTTGTGACCCTTGCTGGTCAAGGGCATGTGGTGACCACTAAACAGCTTGGAGGGAGGAAAGCAGTACCCTCTGGGTGGCTTAGTCCCTAATTGTCCATTACAGCACTTCTGGGTCTTTTTTTCTTAAAGTCTTCAGTTGTGGACACTGAGCTCTGGAAAGGCAAGTCAGTTCCCTCTGCCTGGGCAATCCATGTGCTAAGGGAGTGCTTTTTATCCCCCCCATTCTCCAAAAGATGCTGCAGGATCAAACAATAAATAAAGTGTATTTTCTGTCCTAAGGAGTAAGCTGTGCAGACGGGAGAGAGCATGAAACCAGACAGGCAGCTGGGAACAGTGCTCAGCAGAGTGCAAAGGCAGCATAGAGGCTTGTAAACATAATGTTTTTCTGTTGAGTTTGAAATGTCAAAGACACATCATTGTAGGAGCAGATTGCTTTATTATTGTCAGTCAAATGAAGTTAGCTGGATTTGAGGGAGAAGGGGGGGAAGGAACAGGGAGGACCGGCAGGGATGGAGGGTCAGTACCATAAGGGCACCCTGTGCTTAAGGCTGCACAAGCCCCAGTCCCAAACCCACTGAGCTGGGTGATGTCTTGGAAGCACAGTGTGGCCAGGTGAACTGGGGGGCTGTCCTCGCAGCTGCAGCAGGCCCTGCTGGCACCTGGATGGAGGTCCAGCTGCAGGGCCCCTCTGGCTCCCTGCAAGAGGCTGCAGGAAGCCTCCAGCTCTTTGCTGCTGCTTCACAGCACTGGGACCCCACAGGGCACCATTCCTCTCCCTGCCCCTTCTCTGGTCTGTGGCCCGCCCTGCTCCCCTCCCTGGAACCAAAGGCAGTGAGATCCCACCCTCACCCCATCCATCCACCCCACGGGCTCTAAAGGAAGTAGCACAGTGAGTGCCATACCCACAGGCACATTGGTCACTTATTCCCCTACTCCATTTAGTGATTTATTTATTTGATGTGGAAGCTTTTGTGTACTCCCCCCATCCCCCTGTTTCATTTTGCCATCTGTCCATTCATTTGGAAATCTGTTCCAGCTGACCTCGAGCTGACCAGCACTTCCCTCTTCCCTCCATCCTGCCATGGGCTCCTCCAGACGTCCCCAGCTCAGCTCAGGGGCTTTTAGCTGACTATGCAAATGTCGCCCAGCCAGCTGGTGTCTGCCTCCCAGAAACACATGTTCAAAAGCCCCCTGGATGGCCAGGGAGGAGGAAGGGGCAAGTCCCTATGCCCCGGCCCAGAGGCTGTGCAGAGAAAGTTACTTAGCCAGGAATTATTCAACAAACAGATGGGAGGAAGGAAGGAAGGCCGGGGAACGGAGAAAATAAGAGCACGAGGCACCCGTGTGAGCGTGCGTGGGTTTGGTGCGTGGCGGTCCCAGGCGAGTGTGTGGGAAGTGTGAATTAAATCACCGTGTGAGGATGGGTGGCGGAAGGGGTGTGGGAGAGATGTACAGATCACAGGAGGATGTTGCTGATAGTTTCAGGGCTTTCTCCTCCTGGTGACTTCTTCTGCCCTAGAAGAGGCTCTAATAGCACAACATAAAGGAGACAGAGCTGTCAGAGAGCCAACCATCAAATCCACAGAAAGAGTGCTCCAAGAGGTGTACTAAAGCCAGAAGATCTCATTTAAACTCTTCTTCAAGATCTCTTCTCATCATCTAACATGTGACCATACACCTGAGCTCTCTAGACCTCTGTGGAAACTGGAGCTGAGGATCTGGGGATGTATTTGAGTCTGAACCGAGGAGAGAAGAAAGCAGAGGCGTAGTACCAGCACTACACCAGGACATACACGCTCAGCCAGAAAGTCAGTCATATGAAGCAGTCCAGCTCACTTGGGTATCTCTGCAGGACACGGGCTGTGACACAGTCGTTTCCTGATGTGCTAGCAAGGAACAGCATCGATGTGATGACGCTTGCTAGGTCTTTGCCATGCATAAAGTGAAAGGCTTGGAGAGAAAAGGACAAAGTATCCACAGTGCCCTTTGCAGACCTCCTCAGTCAGTTACGGACCTCCTCTGCAGTGCTGTTGCTGCACCCAAAGGCTAATGCATGCTCAGTGTCTCAGGGGGAAAGGAAGGGTTGGGTGTCTGCATGCAGTTATACATGGCTTGGACGCTGCTTTCCTTTACCTCTTTCAGATGCTCTCCCTCAGCTGACTTCAGATGTCTGAGTATTTACTTCTGGGTATTTACTGATAACATTTGAGCAGGGGAACACCAAGTCACATATCACTGCCTTCTCTAGGCTAAAGAAAAATCGGTCTATTGGCTCTTAAAATATAATGAGATTCTTCCTTGTAATAGCAATTAGAACTATAAGAAGCCAAGGTACCTCTCTCCAACCTAATTTTTTCCTGTCACAACTGCATCTCTGGCCCTCTGATAAGGACCCCTTGGGCTCCCTGGGAGAAGGCGGGATGGCAGCTCCAGATGTAGCTGACAGATGCTGCTCTTCCTGGCCATAGGCAAGAACTATGATATGGTGAGCTGCCAGGAGCAGCTTAAGGAAGAAATGCAAATCGTGTATGCAGGGGAAACCATGAGGTTACAGCATCAATACAGAGCGTAAGGGAGCTGCCTGACATTGGAAACGTCTCCTTTGTATCCTGACCAGAGGTGAGAATGAAGCCTTTCCCTGAGTCAGTCCTAACAGTAGAGAAAAGGTCCAGTGTGAAAGAAACTCAAGCAGTTCCACGTGCTCCTTTCCACAGGACACCAGTAAAAGCAACCAGGGCTGAGTTTGTTCCCCAAAACGTACTTGCAGTCTGGGGTAAGGAGATCGCTGTTCAAGGACGGAATGGACCAGTCATGCTCTCATTTGTGTCCATCTCATCTGCCTTTCGAGTGGCTCCCACGATGTCACTGGGGTTTAGAAACACTCAAGTGGAATATGTGAATGGACACCACCATTCCTTAGAGGTGTGTTTGATCTGTGGGTTCAGCATAAGAAAGGAAAGTGAGGGTGTTGATTTTGTACTGAAGTAGACACTTGGGTTATTTTTGCACTATGGCAAGGCTCGTCAGAGGCAAAGCTGGGGGAAGTCACAGGGCAGAAGGCTCTATGAGCACAGAATCAGATATTCTTGTTATACATCTGCCAGCTGCTGTGTCACAGGTCTTGGCCATGCCAGAAATTATGGGGGAGGTACCTGACGGGCTTGGCTGTTTCAGGATCAGGGGCTTGGACTAAGGGGAAGAAGGCAGCCCTGTACTGGCCGATGCAGTCTTTGGAGGAGAGACTCGTGAGTGCAAGCTTTGGGCGCTGTAAGACCAGCTAAATGTACCTGGACAGTTTAAAGCTGAGAAAAAAGATCTTCATCACTAGCCTGCTGTAGCCTCTCTGGGGCCTTTGCCCCAACCTCATGGCACGCCCAGAAGCAGCAGGCTATGACAGGCTGTCAGGAAAAGGAGATAAACAGACTGTATTGCGCTGATCCAAAGGGCCATCCAACCCAGTATCCTGCTCCAACAGGCAGACTGGGAGCAGTACCAGCACAGGGTGAGCACCACTGTGGGCTTTAATGTGAAAGAAAGACTGTATCCCACATCTTCCAGGGCCAAACAATCATCAGCTAAGCATAGCACGAAGCCAAAGAACCCAGAAGTTACCAGCACTCAGTGCGCACAGTTTTGATAGGATCTTTGTGACTTGTACTGCAGCCCTCTCCTGAACATTTCTCAGGAACACTTTTGTTGCTCCATGGCTTATTCCTGGTAACTGATATTCTGAGATCAGAAGACACTCAGCAAACAGGGCAAGGAGGAACTACATGGCTTCATGTGAACTTGCCAGGCCACAGGCTCGAGCACTGGCACTCTTTTGACATAGGCAAGCTCCTGGCAGGGTGCTGGTCCCCACTAGCTAGTGCTCTTCGTGGCTGTGGTTGGTGGGGGGAAAACAGGCAACACACCGTCCCCTGTAAGCAGAACAGAGATGGCCTCCTTGTTCTGTGGTGGAAGAGGTTTGGGACGGTTCAGCATGAGCCATGCCCTACAGCTCCCGTTTGGCTTGAATATACTTGAACGGGCATAACCACGGAAGCCTATCAAAGGATACCAAAGGGACCCCATTTCAAACAGAAACTCAGATACTGGAAGTCAGTGGAGTGCCCTCCGATGCTCAGTGCTTGGCCAGACCTGCTGAGCAAGAGCCAGCACCTGGGCCCATAAATCCTCAGCCTAAACATAAAACCAGTTCTTGAGCATCCAGCTTAACACGGACCCAGGGACTCATTCTCTCCTTCTAGCTGCCAGCATGCAGCACTGGCTGGGCCTCACAAGCAGCTCTGAGCAGCTGGGCAAGGCAGCCAGGAGCCCTCCTGCCAGCCCAGCTCAGCCATGTGGGGTGCGGGGTCCCTACCGGGGTCCCCGGTCTCTACGGGAAGGCTGCAAGGCAGAGCGCAGGAGGAGGGGGAGCGAGCTGCATCTCATGTCTCCTCTCCCTTTGAATGTACCTCCTGGTACGATTATTAAACGCAAATTACAAAAGATGTGACCCAAACGATCTTTATTTCTTCTTTCACCAAGCGGTGCCTGCAGGGTCCTGATTCTGAATTCCGTTTCAATTACCGATGCCATTTCAACACAAAGCGGCTTCTGTCTGCAATTACCGGCACTGACGGCAGCGCAGAGGCAGCTCCGGTGGCAGAACACAAAAGCCTGGCATCTTCTGCCTGTTTAGAAACTTTCATTTGCCATGATTAAAGGCAGAAGACGCGGGAGTTGTCGTCTGCAGAAGTGCACTGGGTGCCGCGGCAGCAGCTCTCCTGCTCCGCATGGTCCCCCAGAAACCAGCCCTCAGCACTCACCTCCACGAGTCACTCAGAAGGACTTTAACTGATGTTCCAGCTGATATTATGCAGACAGACTGACAGAGTTAACCCCATCATGCCTCAGCTTAGCAAGGAAACTCTGCTTTTACTGCTGGTGAAGTCGAGCAGCCTGAACTGCAGAGCAGAGACCCCGGTGCGGGCTGAGTGCAAGGTGATGCAAAGCCGAGTGTTTTCCTTTTACGCTGGCAAACTAAAGCAATAGTTAACACTTTACAAAACACCCTCCCTTCACTTGGAGATGAAATGCAGCCTCCTGCAAGTACGAGGGAAGGAAATGCTACATATATTACTGGCACAAATTAACACACGGAGAGCTGATGAGGAATCCCAGTGCCAAATGAAATGGGTAACAGGAGACAGAGACATCTGCTGGAGTTGGCAATTGCCTAAAACAGGAGGGATTGACACCTGAAATCCATGAGGCAGGGACCCAGCTTTACATCTTGTTGCAAAACCAGCAGCTCCACCCACACAGCATCCTCTGGTACTTGAGCAAAATTCACAGCGACTGCAGTTTTGACAGCTAAAGTCAAACACAATGGGATTCAAAGAGTACATTTCCGTGCAGCGACTGCACGTCACTCCCTGCAGCTGTATCTGAGAGCCCCTGCTCTGCCTCGAGCTGGGGCGCTGCCTGCACGGTGACCCCACCGATGGCCACACACCTGCCCCAGGGTCACCCAGCCCGCAGTGAGGGAAGCAGACACCCCCTCTCTTTTGCCCTCTCATCTAGGTTAGCTTTTGCTGCTGCTGCTTCTTTGGTATATGTGGCTGTTTCTCTTTGTCCTTCAGCCTCCCCCACAAGCTCAGCTTATTCTCATTTTCAAGACCCTTTCCTTTCTTTCTGATCAGCCTCCCCCAATGACACCTTCTTTGTCCCTGCTCGCTCCTTTTCCCCACACCATCCGTAGCGTACCAACCATTATCTGTCTGCTCTTAAATGCCGCTGCTCTCGGTGGAGTTTCCACAGACCCAGCAAGAAGCTGATGGCCGGCGCTGCTGGCTGGTGAGAGGTGGTGTTCACCTTTGTTTTATTAGTCACTTTGCTCTTTTTCCCCTTGAGTGTTTCTTGACATGTGGTTTATTTCTCTCTCTCGTGTACGTTTGCTCGAACACAAGCGTGCAGCACCAAGCCCACGAGCACTGCAGTGACTCAGGCAGTGCGAGCGTGTAGCCGGGGCAGCCCTGGCAAGGCCAAGCCTCCCTGGCAGGCAGAGGTGCTGCATCCCAGGGAATGCCACGCTGCGGCTCAGCAGCAAGGGGTGGCTGGGTTGGTGCAGCACGGGGAGCACCAAACGGGGAAGCTCCAGCTCTCAGAGGTGACAGTGCCTGGCCGGATCTTCCAGCCCAGCTCTGTCCTCTCAGAACAGAAGGACCCTCAGGAAGATGCTGTCATCCCTTTAAAACCCTCAGAGCCTGCATGATTGGGAGGAGTCCTGAACCTCTTGGCCACAACACAGAACTTTAATAGGTGGTTTATGGGTCAGGAAGGAGGTTTGCACCCCTTGCTGCACAAGCCCCATTTTTCAAGTCCTTGGGGCCCCTTGGCTGCACGGCCCCACTGGGGAGTGGAAAAGGGTCACTGAATCTCACCGTCCTGTGTGACAGCACTGGAAAGGTCTCTGCCCAGGTGGTGGCTGGGGTCCAGTCTCCCGCTGGTTTTCCCCATCCCACCCTGTAGTCGAGCAGCTCATTTCAGATGGGCCTGGCCCAGCCACCGTCCCCAAGAGCTGGCGCAGGGTGAGGAGGAGGAGATTTACAGCCGTGGTTATCGAGTGGCGCGTGAGCCGTTTGTCACCCTGAGCCCTGGCACCTTGTTCTACCTGTGTTGTGCATGTTTTATTGGTGTTGAGCAGAGGGAGGCCGGAGCAGAGGGGAGTCTGGGAGGAAAGGCACTCAAGTGAAAAATGAACCGAGCCAAATAGGATTGAGAAAGAGAGAGAGAGAGACATGCAGGGGAAGGGGGTGAAGGGGCCAGATTATAAAACACAAGACAAATGTCCCCACTGGCAGCAGGGTTAGGGAAAGAGGGAGAGGGAAGAAACGCCAGGGGGTGTGAGGGGGGTGTTAGGGGAGGAAAAAGAAAGAGAGAATAAAGACACTGCCTTGTGGCCAGCACTAGCCTAGTGGGATCGGGGATGCACATAGAGTCAGAAAAATAATTCTCGGCTTAACAAAGCAAGAAGAAGGGGGTGGGAGTGGAGGAAAGCTACAGATCCAAATGGAAAGTGCCCCAGGGTGTCCAATCTGCTGGGTTAAAAAAAAAAAAAAAACAACTAAAAAAATTTTGCCTCATCCCCCTCCTTCCCCCACCGGGAGCCAGCTCCTTCCCTGTCCCCCCAGCCGCCACCACCGAGAGGAGCAGGATCAGGGAGAGAGCAGAAGGTCTGTTTAGAATTTCACATCCCTTCCATCCTGCTCCCTTAGTGCTAAACTTTCAAGACAAAAATCATAAAACGAGGTGCTTTGTTGGTGAGGCAGATTCAGAGATCTTCCTGTTAGGAACAAGAAAGGGAAGAGAGAGACAGAGAGTGAGACAGAGAGATGGCTAGATGGAGGGCTGGCTTTGTGCTTGCAACAAGCCACTAAAGGTGCATTTTTAATTAAATTTATACAAAATGTGTCAGTTTTATCTCTATGTTTCAAACCTGACTCTTTTCTATCAAAGTAAAGTATTGATCTTCACTGCCCTGAAGCTACCTGACTGAATTAAACAGAATAAATAGAAGAAGGACTGAAAGGGCTTAGAAACAACTGCAGAGAGGCGAATGTTTAATGGCTCCACAGTCATTTGCTGCAATTAAAAAACAAAAACGTTTAGAGGGGCTGTTAACACCTTGAAGTCTGAAAATCCTCACTTCAAAAAAGCCCCAAAACAGCTTCCAGGCAAAACATTTTAATTGCCATAAATACTTCCAACCTCAGCCGTCACTGGTGCGTGAGGATGTGGTACAGATAGACAAACAGGTCCCTGGGCCCAACGGGACAGAACCCACTCAGCTGGTGAGACGCGGGCATGCTCTGGCCGGCACAAAGACCCCTCCAGACAAGTAAAGGGGTGCATCCACTAGGGCCCTGATGCACAGCCACTTCATGTAGGCAAAAACCCATTTACCCGAGAGGTTAAGGATTGACATTTTAGCCCCAGGTCCGTTTGCCTAATGCCATGTTTCCTACACTGAACATGATTCTCCAGACTGGTCGTACTCCACTGCACATCATGAAATCAGAGGCACCTTACAAAACTCTCTCTGTGCCTGTGTTACGTCACAAGAAGCCATCACAGACTCTGCACCCCGACAAGTCCCACTCAATGAAGAACTGAGCGTGTTGGGGCAGGGGAACCCTGTGACAGGAGCCTACAGCCACTGGGACAGGCAGGGCTATGATGTCATTAAAGGCTCTCGACCGTCATGTGAATTAGAAAAGGAAAAAACCACCAAACACACTTAGTTGGTTAATCTTAAGGCAATGGGGTACCCTGTGGCTTACCAAAGCCTTTCTGAATGGCCTGTGCATCTCCCAGCATGCAGAGTATTTCTCATCCCTGCTTTGTGGCTCCCTTCTGCTGCAATCAGTGGAAGAGCTTGATTTCGGGGGCTCTGGAGAGAGACAGACATCAGCAGACCCTGGTTTCCGACTGCCACAGTCCTGAAATAGAGGCCACAGCCCTCAGCTGGCAAATGCGGGCTGCTTCTCATCCCTCTGGGTCAGAGGGAGTTTGCTGCCTGGACTGGCTCTGAGTGAGCTCAGGTGTAGCTACAATAGCCTGAACTATTCTCCCCCATTTATTTAGCAGGGTGATTCACAGCCATCTGTACACATAACCCTGACGGCCACAGGGAGCCACGAGCTTAACTCTGGTCTGGCTTTGGAGCTTGAAGCGCTGAGAAGGTTCCTTGACTCGGACCTAATTCTTTGGCAATTTTACAAGGCACTTTTCTGGCTTCGTGGGTAGTTCTGCTAATCGGGGTAATGCTCAAAGCAAGACTTCAGCCTATCACAAGGATTGCAAGGCCATCTTTTTTTGGCCGATTGGAAATGTCTCACAAGACCAAAACCACTGTCCCTTATCGTTTCAGGGCCAAAAACCATCCCGAGAATTTTCCTTCCTTGGATCTGAAGGGGGGATGGATTTTGCTGAAGGAGCAGGGTTAGATACTAAAAGCTCTGACCAATTATTAGCGTGTCAGTTTAGGCAAGTGAACCCTGCATTTTCTTATCTTTCAAACGGCTCGATCAACGTTAAGTAATGACGAAAAGATTTTCTATGAGCAGCAGAACATGCCACATGGAAGTAACAGCATGAATGTCACCATGCTCAGGTCTTGCCTGTGACTCTAAGGGAATCACGTTTCTAAAGGCTCTGCTAAGACATGAGTGTGGGTTTGCATTGTGGCAGCTCCCTCACCCACACCCGAACTGCGGGGTAACGTGCATCCCAGTCAGCTGAAGTGCCCAAAAGCAACAGAGGTACAGGGGCAGAAGCCAGCATGGCTCTGCTTGACAGGATTTCAGAGCTACACTCTTGCTTGAGCCTGGGGAAGTTCTGCCCTATACCCCCTCCTGGGCCCGCAGCCTCTCAGGGGTGAGAGAGCCCTACAAATCTGCGCCAGTGGCCACGTTCTGTAGCAGAGGGGACATACGCGTTCCGTCAGCGCGGCAACTTGTGCATCTGAAATGAACCATTTGGGAAACAAAGAATATGCATTTTTAGTGCTAAGGTTGAATACTCCTGCTGCTTACGGCCAAGCTCCTGCTGCTGCACTTCAGAGCATTTTGCTTTGTTACGGACTCCTGATTAACACTTTCTAAGCATTTCAGCCCACACTCCGGTCACTTTACAGATTGCAATGAATGCAGATTTGAGTTTATGGGTTCATAAAAGGATGAATTAGCACAACAATTTTCCCTCAGCCTATTTGCACAGCCCTTCCTCGAGTGACCTGTCCCTTAAGACAACACAAATATTTCAGCTGAAGTGAACTGCCCGGCGAGGCATTTTTAAGAGCCTAGAACAAGATCTGTGGCCGCAGGAAGCAATGCCTGTGGGAGCACGAAGCAGGATCATCACTGTAAAGCCCAGCGCTTGCAGCTCTTAGCAACATGAGAAAGTGCTGAGAAGCAAAGTCCTTTAGCTTCTGTAGGAACTGCAGCGATCCCAGCAGCCCTGGCAGTGCCACCCGCACAGGCTCGGAGCCTGGCTTTGCTGTTGCCACCCATACTAAACACAGAGGGGAGAGCTGACCTCCCCAGCCTGTCCTGCACCGGTGCCTCTGCAGTACAGATGGGGTCACACAGCCCTGCACCAGCACGCTGGGTCACAGAGACCCCAAGACAAGCACTTCACAGCACCCCGATGCTGTGCTTCTCTGCACACTCAGACTTTAATCTCTTCCTGTCTCTACTCCAACATCCCCTGTCTTTGGGCTGTGGAAAACACTGTCACTCAGTAATCTGCCCCTTTTCCTTCTCTCTGTGTATCGCCAGTGTGATCAGTCCTATCTCTGCATGGAGGAGGGGCTGGCTGACCCAATGTCTTTAATTAAAAGAAAAAGGATCAGGTTTATTCCAGATAAGCAGGCAGGATTAAAATAGACAGAAAGAATAGACAAGGGGCAGCTGTCAGCACTCCAGCTGATCCAGCGTGATTATTAATAACGATAAGCAGAAGAGGGCTAATAAAAGGATAATGAAGTGGTCCTGAAAGTGACAGGAGATGGAGGCCGATAAGAGGACCCATGGCCTGGAGCTGCTCTGACCCCAGTGAGGTCTGTGCAGAGCAGCCTGCCTGGGCAGACTCGGGCAGCAGGGTACTAGGAGGAAAGGTTTCATCTCCTCAGAGACCATGGGAGAGAGTTTAAGAGGCTCAAGAGTTTTTGATGCCTATGTCATACAGCATTCATAACTGGATCAATCGGAACGCTTCCCAGGTTGTAGCCACAAGGAGTGCAGGTTGTCCCCCCAGATAAAGCATGGGCCCGTGAGGACTGGTCTCACCAGGGCAGCTGATCACGGATCCCTCACGATGCCCCACAGCCGGGACCCTGCCCTGGCCCTCACTCAGCACTGCACAGTCCCAGCACAGCCTGGCAGTGGGATGCCACATTTCTAGTGGAGCACAAGCAGGGGAAGCTGGTGAGGTGTGGGGGCAGATGCTGGCAGAGCACAGAAGCAGAATGGGGCATCTGCCCTGTCTGGGGATCACCCACTGCTCTGGTCTCTCCTGGCTCTGTCAGCTCTCCAGGCCAGGAAAATGTCCCATATTCCAGGTGCTTGTCAAAGAAGGTGGAAGGATGGGGCTGAAGAAAGAGCAGTCGGTGGCGGGCTGGCTCCGAGTGCCCTGTCTGAAGGGAAAGCTCACACACAAAGAACAGAGCACAAGCAAAGACCGCTGCAGCCTGGCAGCACCTCAGTGCACCCACCTCTGCCACTCGCTGGATACCACTCCTGGGCATGGTGCGGGTCAGTCAAGGGGAACCAAGGTGTGGAAAGTTATTTCCTGGGAGCCATTAAACAGAGAGTGAAATCCCACTTTAAAGGAAAGCCAACCTCTCTTCTCTCTGTCAAGGAGAGGCTCAGATCAGAGATGTAGAGATGCAGGGGGAAAGAAGGAAGAAGTAGACTGAGAAGTCAGAGCCTCACAGCAAGCCACAAAACAAGTCAGATGGCTGGAGAAGGCCAGACTTGGTCAGGGAATGCTGTGGAAGGAATTGAAGCCATTTGGAACAAACCCGATTGGTTTTCCTTCAAATTGGTCTCTTCTCTATCCAAGTATCCCCTTCTGCCTCCCAAGTCTAGAGCACGTCTCCTTCTTCAGAGGGAAGCCTGTGACATCCCATGCAGGCCAGCAGGCAGGTGGCTGGGTGTGCTTGTGGCCAGAGAAGCCACGAGTGGCCAGAGCATCCCACGCTCAGCTATGGGCAGGCAGCGAGC
>JANHFX010020186.1:0-10889 GCA_027560015.1 Chloroceryle amazona
GTCCAAGCCCGGCCCAGGGGCTTCTGCCTGCGGAGGAGAAACGCTTCACTTCGGGCCGCCTGAGCTGCCGAGCAAAGCACAGCGCGGGTTTAAAAACCCGGCTTTAATCCTCAGAGGCATCGAGTAAGTTTATTAAAAGCGATAGAGGTGCTTACCTGGGACTTCAGCCTCTTCCTGCAGCTCCTTCCGCACTTGTGTTTATCCCCTGAGCTCCCTGCGCAGGTAACTCTGGTGGCAGTTCCTGGAGCCGCCCGACGCGGCTCCTGTAGGAGCGGAGAGCTGTGCTCGGCCCACGACCCCGCACCACCCCGACCCGTCTCCGACTCCCCCGGCGTTTGGTTTCACAGGGCAGGAGACCTGGGTACGGGCCGAGCTCTCGTGTTTGGGCCCTGAAGTAGCTTTCGGCAGGAACTGGAGCGCGCTGGTGACTTCATCCTGCTGGGTAGTCTGGAGCAGAGGACACCGCAGACAGGAGTTGGAGTTTGAACCTGCCTCTCAGGATCAAGAAGGCCTTAAGATGATACTGGGCTCTAGGATGTTTTTGGGTTTGGTTTTTATTTTTTTTACCACGTGTCATCCCTGGTGGAAATTTCACCGTTTTTACCAAGTTCCATTAAGTGTTACTTGGGCCAGAGAGAAATTGTTTGACTGCAGCTTGTTTGGATAGATGCTCATCAGGGAGTGCAGACAGAGTCACCTTTTTATAAAAATAAAAAATAGCGGGTTATTTTTTGTTTTAAAGTTTCTTGTTGAATTACTGATATGTTATGAAATTTGCTGTGAAATCTGGAAAACAAATACAACTACACAGCCCAAAAACTGGTTTTTGATTCAGGCCAAAATACCTTGGTTCGGTTTTGTCAGCCTGTGCAGTTTATGCCTCCCTGCCTCAGCAGGTTCTCCCATCAATAAAGGGCAGAGTCCTGCTCTCCTGGTGGCTCTCACGCTGCTGTGTTCCCTCTGCCTCTTCTGCTTCTCCTTCTCTGAGTTCCTGTCAGCTCATGGGGTGTGGGTGGGAGGGTGTTGGGTTGGCCGGGCTGCTCGTGGGGTGAGGGTTTTCAGGTGGTGGGGAGGCTCACAGGATGCAGGTTGCTCAGGGACAGAGACACAGCTGTGATGCTTCATTGGCTCTCTTTTGTCTGCAGCTTAGGATCTAGTTATATTTTAGGTGAGGATATTTCTCAAACTACTGGAAAACGTGTGGTTTAGGCACGTCAGGGCTCATGGATGAGCGTCAGTAGCCTCTGCAGAGAAGCCTCATTGCAACCTGTCTGTGGGGAACTTGCTGATCCTTGTGCAGCTCAAATCCCTCTATCCTGCTGTGTAGTCCCAGTCTGACCTCATGTTTACACTGAACCCTTTTGGACAGAGATGCTGCAGGCTTCTAGTCAACTTGTGAAGAGCATCCTTGGCATTATAAATGCAGATTTTGTAGTGTCGTTTTATTTAGCCTGTGCTCAGGTAGATACAGTCCTTCTTGGGAGAGCAGGTACTGTGTGCTTGTCCTAAGCACAGTGTCTCCTTCCTGCTGTCACCCAAAGAGCTTGTATTTGTGAACGCTGTTGTTTAACTCTAGCTGTGTGGTTTGGGAGCATCGGTACTCTTGCTGTGACCAATATTGGGTTTGTGGGTTCCTCTTGAGTTCCCCTAAATTTTTAGGCTCTTCTGGTAAAGAGTTGTTAGAAAAACAATAGAGGACAGACAGATGAGATTCTGGTTCTCTAGTCTCGAAAGAGATGTAGTGAAGTCAGAAGAGGTGCAGAGAATAGGGAGTGGAAAATGGTGTGATCAGACTCCACATGCGGTAAGTTTTGCGCAAGGAAAATAGAAACATTTACCACATCCCTTCAGTCTGTCTGAAAGATGTTGTCGTTCCTCCATCAGATGAGAGGTCTGGAGTATCACAGCTAGCCTGGAATGACGGAACGGGGAGCGACTGACACTGCTGCTGCCTCCGCGAGGGCCAGAGGGCCTTGAGGGAAACCAAAAAGGGCTCACTTCAGACTAAATAGCTTTTCATGCAAAGTGTAGTTAAGTTGAAGTGATGAGCTACTTGCCGTATGATATAATGGCTGCTCGGAGTTTACATGAGCTCAGGAAGGTGGGCCAGCTCATGGAAGAGAAAGCAGCTAAAACTGTGTATGTACAAAGACCCTGTCTTGCTCCTGCTGCCTATCCCAGGAGAGACCTGGGGAGGTCTCATTTTGGACTTGCTATACCCGCTCTCTTCCCTCTCTGGTACTGTCTGCAACTGCTGTGCATTTTCCACAGTCAGTGACGGGTGTCAGCCCATCCCTAGCACCGCCTAAACGCCCTCTTCCTCATGGGCAAGGCAAGTGTCAAACATGTGCAACTGGGGAATAGGAGGAGCTGAGCAGAGCACGCCTGAGCACAGACTGCTCCTGAAGAACACCATGGAGCTGATGGATGCTGCATAGAGACCCTGTGTCCTGGAAGCAGGTCAGGAAGAGTGAGCAGAGACAGGGTACACAGTCTTTCCCCTTTCCAGCTGCTTTCCTCCAGCTGGTGCCATGGGTGGTCTGAAGTCAGCTGAGGAGGAGGTCTGCAACCTGGTGGAAGGAGAGAACAAGGTTAGATCCACCTCAGGTTTCACCCAATGTCTCCTAATGGTTTGTGCTCATAGAACTTACCAGGTGGTGACAAGATGCACATTTTAGTCCTAGGCACCCAGATCCTGTGAGGGAGGGACACTTATTTAAGGGTTCTGCTGTTGAGGGCCACATGGGTAGGGACAGATATCCAACGTAGGAGTAAGAATCTGCATGTTATGCATGATCGATATGGAATGAAAATTGGCAATAAATGGCCCTTCCCCAGGGAAAGAGGACAGCAGTGCTCCATCTGGGCTCCTCTGTCCCTGAGGGAGGGCAGCGGGAGATACCTGTGGTTGGGGTCTGGAGGACGCTTTCCAGTTGAGGAGCACTTCATGGAAACGTGCCTGTGGTGTGATGGGGAGACTGGAGGGGGACTTGTGCTTCCACTGCAGATGTGGGGATGGGGAGTGCACTTGTTGCAGGGAGTGGGGCTGTGCCCTCCCGCTCCTCGGGAGGGTTTAAAGGACTGTAGAGATGTGCGGGTAGGGGTGGGAGAGGAGCAGCAAATGGAGGTGGGCCAGAAAACTGCCATCGAGAGAATGTACAGAAGGCACAGGGAGCAGGTGTGACCAGAGCAAGTTTGTTTTTTGGGGAAAGCTTCTGCATGGAGGCGAGCGTTGAAGTAAATGAATAGAGGAGTGGTTGGTGGCTGGCTCTTAGAAAAGTCACCTTGTTTTACAGCTGTCAACAACCTCCCTGGGAAGCGTTTGAATTTGTCTGCTCCAGCAGGTGTTCTCACCTAGCACTGTGACCAGGCCACCTCTGTCGGACATGCTTTTGTTTGTGTATATTGAGCTGGTTCCAAGGAACAGCAGCAGCCTCTTGCTCCTGCTGCAGCACCATTTTCTTCTGTACGAGAACTTGCCATGTCCCTGCCTGCTGCTGCTTCGCTCTTGATCTGATTAAATGATCTGCCTCCTGGCATTTCTGAGAGACACCTCCGTGCTGCCCTCAGCCCGCTCTTCTGAGTGGGTTTCTGTCTGTCCTGTGATGCCAAATGCTCTTGTGTCTGCTCTTGCTGCTTCTTTGTTTGTCCCCCGTGGAATCTTGCCTGTTTTGAGTCCAGATTTCTCATTTTGATGGCTTTACGCTGGTCGTTTGAAGTGACGGGTTAAATCTGCATGAGGAGCAACTGCTGCCTTGTTGCAGGGATTTCCTGCCAAGGAGATACAGATGATTTAATGGAAAATGATAAATTCCATTTGAAAGTTCCCCAGGAGGAACTTCTGGGTTCCAGAGGAAGAAAACTCTGCTCTGTGCTGACTTCTGTGCTACCTGCCCCCTGCGAAGTGACTTCTGCAGGATGGTGAGTGTGTGGCATGCTGCAGCGGCAGGATCGGTAGCGGGTCCTTCAGCTTGGGTGTGGGTTTCAAGGGTACAGCTAGATAATTGCACTAGAGCTGCAAAACCCACCCAAGTCGTTTAGTCCCCTCTCTGTGAGCACTTCAGAGGTGCAGGTCTCACCAGAAAGGAATGAACATAGTCTGGAATTCAGAGGAGGCATCTAGATGTGGCTGCTAGAGCCGGTCACAACCCCGGAGCAGGTCCAGAGGCTCTTGCACTTTCAGAGGAGTGGTTGGAGTACAAGGGCAGCAGAAGGGAGAGGTTGGAAGCAATTTAGGTGGAGCAGAGCTGGTAGGACCTGGTGTGGGAGGAAGAGCGGGTGGAGCTGAGTAGGGTCTGAAAACCAGGAACAAGTCAGTGCAGAGGAGGGAGGAGACCTCTGTGTCAGCAGGAGTGTACAGGGGACTGGCTGCTGGAGACCTGTTGGAAGGATATGGGGCAGGAGGTCTCATGAGGTTTGGGGGCAGGCTGAGGGATCATACAGAGAGCACATGAAGGAGGACATTAAAGAGCTGGCTTTGATACCAGGTTTTTGAACAGTGGTGGTGCAGAGGTGAGCCTTGGTGATGCCTCATGGAGGGGTTGCAGTTTCTCTCCATTGCTTTTTCCCTACAAAGCTCCCATGACAAACTGGGCTCTGTGTGGAAACTTTCTCCACTGCCCAGTGGGCTGTTAGTAGCTTGCAGAGGAAGATGAGAGATGGACACCTGGCTGGAGCACCAGGGAGAGGAAGCGCATAGATCCAGCACAGGCCCTTCCTGTTGGGGCTTGTTGCTCTTTGCATCTTGGTGAGGCCATTTCTCAGCCGGGTTTCAGTGGTTCCTTCTGTTTGGCTACCGTCAGCCTGGGGTAAGAGCATCAGTGTCCCAGCACCTGGATCCTGGTGCTGGGAGCAGGGAGAAACACGAGAGCGCTGGTTGTTACTTTCCCAAGGCAAGGTGGGGCCTTGCAAAGCTAATTAAGAGCAGCTTTTAATTTCCTGGCATCTGGGGCCTGCCAGGAGGATCTTGGGTTTTATTTACTTCCATGGAGGAGTGAAGCCGCTCCTTTTAATCTCTCTGTGCTAATAGCCCTTCCCTGAGAAAGTCAGGGAGCCAGGAGTCGCCAGCGACTGGTCTCCTTCAGGGTTGACCAGCCTGAGCCAGCTTTGGTGCCCATTTAAGCTGGGGCTGCGGTGGCACCTGGTGGGCACCTTCTCGTGTTCTGCCAGTGGGTTCTTTGCACCACAGACTTTTTCAAAACCGCGAGCCACGTTTGTTTAACAAAACCAGATGAGGAACTGGTTTCGCTTGCTTGCTGCGAGACCTGTACGCAGAGTTGGCACACTTCTCGATCCCTTCCAGGAGCTCGGGAGTTGCATGAGTTAATGTGTACAAATGGAGGTGGTTTCATTTCTCCAAGAGGCGGGTGTTCTGGACATGATGCTGCCCAGAAACTGAAATAAGTGCTGGCTACTTCACCCCATCCTTTCTTCTCTGTACAGTACCTGTCGGTCTTATAAATCCCAGTGGTGACTGGGGGGATTTAGGATTTGTGCTGGAGTGGCAGTAGCTGGGATCAGCTCGTCTGTGGGAAGAAGAGTTGGTAACAACACCCTTGGATGTACAATTCTTGGACACATAGACAAGGGAACAGGAAGGAGAAGCGCAGCAGCAGACCTTAAAGCATAAAATGACTAGTAAGAATTGACCGTTGATAGTCCTTGCTCCATGAGCTCTGGGATGTGTAGCTGGCTTCAGTATGGGCCATCATGTGGGTGTGCTGCCCTTTGTGGATCTCAGAAAGAGCTCAGGTCTTGGAGAAGGTCTAAATGAGTGTAACAGCGAGGTAAAAAGGTGTCCTGGGCGGCAGAGAGGTTCAGCGAGGCAAAGAGCTTATGGAGGTTTAGGTGACTATGGCCTAAGTGATGCTGCCTCTCAACAAATCCTCCTGCACACTGGTTTTGTAAGGGAGGTCATCGGTGAGAGCACCTACACAGCCTGTCCCCTGGGTGCAGCCGACCCGCTTATTGGACACCTCTAGATAAGTCTCTGCCATATGCTTAATAACGTCATCCATGTCTTTGGGTGTGTGGGCTAAGTTGGCTGCTTGGGATATGTTGGCACCTTTGGGATTCCTTCTGTTTCTCAGTGACAGTTACTGGCATAGGTTGACCTTCCCTTGCTCCTGTTCCAGGATGTGGTGGCCTTGCAGAGCATTTGTTTATCACCTGGGCTACTTGCACCTCTGAGACCTCTCCTTACTCCTGTTGTTTGTCTGTTTTGTTGGTGGTTAGAGGTAAAGACAGGACTACGTTAACCTCCTTAGGGCTCCTCTGACCTGTTGTCTGTGTTTCCCCGAACATTCCTGGATTTCATGACCTTGTTTCACCATCTCACTGATGGAAGCTCTGATGAGGCAGGGAACAGTGGTGAAGAACACGGGTGATGGTGAGACGCTGCATGCTGAGGCAGAGGGATGCGACAGCCCGCAGAGCTCTTGCTGTGCGAGGTCCTATGTGGTTTCTGGCCCCTCCTCTTTCCATTTCTAGTTCAGGGTGTTTAATGGTGTATGTCTGAGTGGTTCCCCTGAGAGCTGCTTTGGCACCTGCCTCTTCTTTGTGCTTTTCCTGTTCAGAGGAGTTGTTTGTGCCTTTTGTGTCTGAGAATCTCCCGCTGTCTCCTGCCACACAGGGACATTTAACTCTTCTGTAAGAGTTTCTTTACCAGTCTGTCCAAGGTGCTCCCATGAACCCTGAGTGCACGGTCTGCTGGAGTATGAATCGCTCTGCACCAATTAACAAACTTGATGTCTTAGTTTCCTGGTTTCAGGGTTCGAGCTTCTCTATTGGGTTTTTCTATTAGTTTGTTTGTTTGATGGTGCCTCTCAGTGCCAGAGCTGCAGCCGTGGTATGAACTTGCAGGGTAGGATTTCTGCCTGAAGAAAACAGTCGTGTTTGGAACAACTGGAACAGGTTATTGTGTAGTTCTTGGCATTTTTCCCCGTTGCTGATATTTGTGGCATTACAGATAAGTAAATTACTTTTTTTGTAATTGCTAGTTGACCGTTCTTTGGTCAGAAGGTATTTTGGAAGGGAGCTCGAAGTGTAGGTCAGGTCCCTGTGTTATGCTGGAGGAGGCCACCCCTGAGGGGCTGGTCCACCAGGGATGGGGCTGGTGGGATGAGATAAATGGTAGAATAGATAAAGAGGTAGAGGCCTTTGGATAGCACTTGGGGTTTTGCTTCTTCGGCCACAGCCAGAACACTCACGAGAAATGGTCTCAATAGGTCTCTTCAGGTTAATGCTTTCGCAGTATTTCAGTAGAGTGCTGCTGGAGGATCTGTGTCTGCACAGGCAGCACTGGTGTGTCAATGGCACTTGGCCGTCAGGCTCCTCCTAGCCTGCAGTTCAGGACTAAGGTGGAGGTCCTGGAGCTCTGGTTTCAGGAGGGGGACCTGGGCCCTCTGCTGAAACAGTTCTTCAAAATCCAGCCTGAGACCATGAGATCCTCCCCTCAGTAAACCCCCCCACAGCTTGTCACAAGCTTGAGGTGTTAATTGTGGCATTGGATCTAATTCTGGCCTGGGGATTTCCTTTCTGTAGCCCTGAAGTGATTCATCAGTTGTTTGGACCAGAGATCCTGTTCTGCTCCTTTGTGCTGTCCTCAGGCTGTGAGCTGTCTGCAGGGGAGCAGTTGCTGGTTGGCCTTGAGAGGGTTCTGCATTCCTCAGGCCCCACTGAATGCCTGGGCAGAGGCAGCTGGTGACCCTTTGGCATAGAGACAACTTGCTTTGTCTTGGCTGGAATGTGTTCCCGATGCTGAAGTGCTCTTGTCTTTTTGAAATACATTCCTCAGGGCCCAATCGTGGGGTTAAATAGTCGGAAATCCGGCCAGTCTGCACTGGGAGGGCTGTGTCCCAGCAGTGGAGGCAGCCTATGTGCCTGCTGGGCTGCTCTCCACCCAGGCTCCCAGCTCCAGCATGTGTGGGGACACTTGGGGCCAGTGGGACTCCTGCCCAACCTGACCAGACCTGTCCCTGCATCCCCTGCTGCGGGGCTGGCAGGAATGAGAGACCCCCTCGCCGTGGTCTGGCTGCAAACCACAGCCTGGCCAAAGGGTGCTCAGCTGCTGCTGCACTGGGTGTTCTGCAGAGCATCAGCCGTTCCCCTCTGGCTGCCGCCGAGTTCCAGGTGTTTGTGGTTCTGTGCTGTGGCCAGGAAAAGCTGGAGCAGGTTCCATGTCTGCAGCAAGTGCTGTGAGGAGTGGAGAATGAACCATGGCTGGAGCCAGAGACAGTTGCCCAGGAGGATCCCATGTTTGGGTTGGCAGGTGGTCTCCATCTGCTGCCGCTGGGCCTGTCCCACGTCTGTCCAGCTGGATGCTGGCATGAGATCTCCGAGGAACACCAGGGTGCAGGGGCCTGCCCGGGTAGTGGTGCCCTTCCCCTGGCACTGGGGCTGCCTTGCTGGGCCCTCTCAGCTGCAGCCCCAGACTGAAGTTCTCACCTCAGCAGTGGTGATCACTTTTTTGACCTCTGTTCCCCTTAACTCTGTTGTCCACACTAGAGGGCAGGTGGAGGAGTTCTCCTTTAATCTGGCTGCTCTGGGAATGTTCATTGCATGCAGCATTTCTCTTGGTGCAGGGAAAGGTGTGTCATGGGTTCACTGCTCTGGTGACACAGCCTGGCGCTGACTGGAGGCGCTCAGCTCTGCTGGAAGTGGATGGGCTCCGCTCTGCCGCTGGGCAGCCTCAGGGACTGACGTCCCACCTGAGCTGCTCAGCTCAGGGGTACAGGTCTTTCTGGTTCTGTGGCCTCACCTGTGAGGTGTTGTTTTTGAGCACAGTGACTTGGAAGGACTGAGTTTAACCTTAGAGCTGACCCAACTCCCAAGTGTTTTGCCCCCAGACCTGCTCGAGTCCCTCCCATAGTGCCAGCTGTCCCCAGGACCATCCTGCTGGCACTACTGTCACAGACCAGCTCTTCCTTTCATCACAGGAGTGAAAGGAGAGACCCCAGTTCTGGCAGACCTGTGTGCTCCTGTGTTTGGGCACTTTGGCTGCAGAGGACACAGCAGAATCCCTGCTTCTTCCACGGGTAATTCCTGAGATGTCAAGCTGGTGTTCAGGAAAATGCAAATGAAATGTGAGGCTCAAATACATGATCTGGTTTTGTTGGGAGCATTTTGAGGAGCTGCCTGAGCTGCTGCGTTTCGTTGCTGCTAGACATCTCCTGCCCGTGGTAGTAGGGGCCTGGGCATTTGTTCTGGTTGTGGACAAACAAGGAGCTCTACTGTGTGCTGCTGCAAGCGCGGCCCACGGTAGCATGGGAAACCAGGCCCTCTTCTTGCTCATGAATCACTGGGAGAATTGTAATTATTTTTCTGCTACGCAGTGTGATCCTGCCTTTAATTAAGCATGTGCTGTCCTGCTGGAGGCAGTGGGACTGTACTGGCAGGGTTTGACAGACGGGATTGAAATTCCCCTAAGCGTAATAAGACGTGAGCAGGACCTGAACTCATCACTGGCACTTCCAGGGTTGGGAAAGTTGGCAGAACCTCTGCCTTGGGTCCCCTTGGGCTGGGCTGGGGAGGAAGTATAGCAGCAAGTGCTGTTGGTGTGCTCAGTCCTGAGCTGTCACCTGGTCTGAACACCGGTGGCTCTGGGCTGTTGTCTCAGAGGTAGCCTGGGCAGTCAGGTTGTTTTGGAGGAACCGAGGGAGCCCGAGACCTGCTGTTTGGCTGGCAGAGCTGGGGAGCACCTTGGCACTTGAGACTGCAGAAGGAAGGTTTTGTGCCATTCCGGCGTGGAGCTGTGTTCGTAGCTCAGACCTGGTTCCTGCTCTCCAGATGCATAAATTGTCACCGCCTCATTTCAAAGAGCTCGGCCTACGTGCGAGATCATCGTGGCTTCGTGGTTGTGTAAGTTGGGCACCTGACTTCTCTCCCTCTGGCGCGCGCCCCGCTCTCCATCAGCAGCACTGCAGCCGCCTCACGTGGAGAAATGCTGCGTCTTTGAGGTGCTTCACTGAATCTGTGGAAGGCAGGCTGGGCTGAGGGGAGGAACGTCCCTGTGGCCCAGTGGCACTCAGCAGCTGCTCCACTCCTGTCTGCTGTTGGCAGCAGGCTCCCGGCACCAGGGCAGCCCTCACCAGCTGTCTGTGTGGCACAGCAGCGTGGCTCCTTCTCTGGAGAAATGGGTGGAGGAGCATGAGCATCCACCTATCCTCCTCCCTCCCTCTTGGCTGCCACGGAGGTGGCTGTCCTCCAGGAACAGGTGGGAGCGCAGGGAGCCATCAGAAGGGGGCAGCAAGGTGATGCTGGGGAACAAAGGCCCCCTTCTTCTGGGATTATGCGTGGTGCCCTCAGTGGGACCGATGTTTGGGGTATGGAACAGGACAGATGCCTCTGCACAGACGTGTGGGACTGCTTCACACGTCTGTCATGGGTTAGTGTGGACTGCAGGGGGGTCTTCTTGTCTAAGCAGCGGCAGGGGACTGGAGCTGGAGCTCAGCCTTGCATGGGCCAAGAGCCCTTTTGCTGTAGCCAAAAGAGAAGATGGATTTGGAAGAAAATAATGAACTAATGTGGGCCTGGGGCTGACCTGGAAGCGGGGAGCAGTCCACGTGCAGAAGCTGTTGGTGTTCTGCATGTCCTGGCCTGTGGCACCCCAATGGTTTTCTCAGCTTTTCTGGCTGTGAAGATGAGTTTTTCTGCAGGTGGGACAGGAGCTGTGGGACACATGGGCTGGTGTTACCACCCCCCGAGTCACGATTGGGCACGGGGATCGTGGATGGCCTTGTCACAGGGACTCGATGACTGTGGCTGCTGCCAGCTGGATGTCAGCGTGGTGGGCACTGGCAGGCTGCATGGGAGGCTCGGTGGGCCTGGTAGATCTGCATCCCTGGCCCTGCCATGAATCGCCCGCCGGCTTGGGGTGCTCTGGGATTGAA
>JANHFX010020187.1:0-12261 GCA_027560015.1 Chloroceryle amazona
ACTCTGGGTTCTGAAATGGTTCTCTGGCACGGGACAGGCTGTGCGGAGGCGGCGGCTCACTCCTGGCCACGCTGAGCCTTTGGGAGCGCTAGGCACCGGGGAGGGCAGAGTCCTGCCTGGGCTGCACGCAGAGCTGAGTCAGGAAGAGCGTGTGCTGAGCTTGGGGCCAGCTCTTGGTGCATGCCTATGTCCTCCCATCTACAGGTGTCCTCTGCAGTACCCTGGGAGGAACCTGAACAAGAGGAGTATTTATGGTTGTGTTTTGAACCGAGACAGAAAGCAGGAATTCTACACTGAACTCCACAAATAGCTTTTAAAAACAGTTCTTGTAGTGAAATATTGTTCCATTATTAATACAAAAAATAGAAGTATCTTTGGTGCTTTTTACTTCTTCATACACTAAGAGATGGTAGCTTGATTTTGAAGAGAAGTTTCCTCCCTATTTTGGGGAGGAGCACACGTCGAGCAGCTTAAATTTCCAAATGGTTTCATGGAAAACCAGTTACCTTAATAAATATTAAACCGGTCCTAGCACAAGTCAAAAAGAATCCACAAGTAAGAGAAAAAAAGTAATATGTTCAGGTGAATAACTTCCTACCCACTACCTGCTGAAACACACGCAGCATAAACCAGAAGGAAAACAAAAGCCTGGAACTGTGCCTAGATGTTCTTTGGCAAAATAGAGAGAATTAAGCTGCCGGCTTTCAAGTTTAAATCCATTCCATTGGGATGTGCACTTGGCTACTCGCATCTTGCGGTGGGTGAGGGGTAGATGCCACCTATTATTTTTTTTAATAAATGCTTTACCTGCTTTCCTAAAAGATGCAATCCCAAGCCATCAAGCTCTGGTAACACCACTTAAAATCAGTATTTCATACAGAAAGAGATAAAAAGTCATGTAATGCAGCATAAGGACTTTGAACAGGATATTTTGAACAGGATATTTGGCTTCTGCTTGCTTCTTGTTTTATTATTTTTTTTTATGCCCATTGTTTTACTTTTTAGTTTTAAACTATTCCTGATAAAGTCAGGCGTTTTGTTCTGTTTCGTTTTTGTCAGGTTGTGTTTTGTTTTGTTTTCAGCACAGCTTTCCGTGGGAGAGATTTCATTTAATGGATATAATATAACACCTAGAGTGCAGGATTTTTACAATGACCATATTAGGGCTTTTCTGCATTTTATCTTCTAGTTACAGGTATATGGTTGATAATTGCAGAGGTGAAGTTCTTGGTGTAATAGAACTTTTCAGTACAGGCCTTAAACTGAAGGTCATGTGTTCTGAGTTTTGAAGTTGACATGAGCTAAATTAGGAAAAGTCTTTCCCATACCACTTTAAATGATCTTATGCAGTCATGATATTTAGAGTGTTTGAACTTACTACCTGAACTAGTGTAGCTTTCTGTGTAAGCTGACTCTGAACAAACTCTTTATCGGAGCATTGTTTCAATACAAAAGCTTTCATACTTCTAACTCATTAGTTGTAACTTAATTTTTCATGCTGTCAGATTTGAGTTTTCATTACATTCACTCCTGTTTTTAGCCTTGCCTTAAACAAAGCTCTCTCCTTGAATGGAGCTTGTGAGTTGGGGAGAGCTGTGCAAGAGAAGGAACTTGGATGCTGGGGCTGTTCTTAAATATCTCTTATTTTCAGAAGTGCTTTATTTTTATTTAGTTTTTCCCATTAGAATTAGAGCATCATCTGTTAACTGGATTTCATGTGGGAAGGTATCCCTTGATTTAGGAGATTGGTTTGTAGAATGGAACCGTTCTCTCCTGTTCCTCACTGTGTGGTGGCAAGAGCAGCAAACTCATTATCCATTTTCTTGGTTATTTTAGAGTAATTATTTTGTAATTATTATAAATTCATCCTCTGCAGAAAAAAAGTTGATTAAAAAAAATATTTTAAAGTCAAGTACTTCAGTTAGGAAATGCCAAAATTGCCTCTCCACTGTGTGGTGATTTTTCCATCCTTGTTTTTCTGCTTAGCATAGATGGTTTGTAATAGCCCAATGACACATTCTGAAAGTGTGTCTTTTGCAGTGCCTTCTTTGTCCTGTGTAGTGTACAGGGTAGTTAATAATTGCTTAAGGAACAATTGCTTAATATTTTGTTTGATAAATGTGGTGCTTTGCTCTCCGTTGTTCAGTGTTGCGGGGAGAGTGTCCTGTTATGAGGGAGTGTCCCCAGCAGGTTCTGAGGGATAGACATCTGTCCCTAGCAGGTTTTGGAGGATGAACATCATAGCAGGTTCTTTCTGCAAAGTCATTATGAAGTGAAACTCTATTTCTGAATAACAAAAGAAAAAAAGAAAGTATAATCTTAATTGGCATTTTTAACATTGGAGCTCTAGACCTTATTATTTTAAAACATTTTTATCTTCTTCCCCTCTATACCCCACTCCCTGGGTTACTCTTATTCAAATGAATGTGAGACTTGTTTCTGGGAGGCAGGACTGGATTCATCCCACAGATCTGTACAGTTCAGTTGAGAGATTGCTGAACTCTTAAACCAACATACTGTGGGCCTTGCAAAAATAGGGGTAAGATGTGCTTTGTAAGTTGTGAGGATAGAGGGATGGAGTGAGAGATTTCAGTTCCAGCTCTTTAAGGCAATAACACAGGGGTCATGTGTCCTTCTAGGTTTATTTTTTTCTTTCTTACTCTCACTCGCTTATTCCTCATCACTTTTTTTTCCCCCAGTACATCAACTCTTCATTAGAATGTTTTCCCTTCTCGAGGCAGTGCATACAGCTTTTTCTTTTGCTTGAAGATCCTTCTCATGCCAAGGCACTGTTATACATACTCTCTCCTTGGTTCTTCTCTCTGGCTGCACTGTTTTGAGCAGCTGGACAGCTTCTTCAAACTTACCCATGTGCTCTGGGTTGAGGTATTTGGATTGGATCTAGTAATATTGGAACCAAATGTGTTTGGTGAAGGTGGAATTCTTTTCTTAGCTGTTAAATTAACATTTACAAAACATGCATGATCATTTTTTTTTCCCTATGCAAGAAAATAACTGGCCAAATCTGGAAGAATTCCTGTGAGATGTTTTTTGAGGAATATGTGTTTTGGAAATATTTGAGATTTTCCAGATTTATATGCCAGCCTGAATTAGTCTGGAAAGTAAATCTTCAACTTGCGTGATGAAAATATGGCAGAGGTGTAAACCATCAGCAATCAGGTTTTGAATGGAATGTGTTTGGCAGCTTCAGAAAGAGTGCCAGCCACTGAGAGGACAACAACCAAGAGAGAAGGTCATACTCATTCCTCTCATGTGTTACTGTGTTCCTGCATTAACTTTTTCTTAAATAAAAGGTGCTAAATTTGTTGACTTCTCCCTGTTCTCTTTTGGGTTTAGGTTATTCAGCTTCTGAAAGCTGGGAAAGCAAAGGAAGTTTCTTACAATGCGCTGGCTTCACATATTATTTCAGAAGATGGAGACAATCCAGAAGTTGGAGAATCTCGTGAAGTTTTTGATCTCCCTGTGGTAAAGGTGAATGACTCGCCCATGATATTGTCAAATTACTGACATAGATACTTCATTATTATAGCAGAAAATATTAATCTTTGGATAATGACCAAATGAAACATATCTTTAAAAACCTTGTATTCTCATTAGACAAGCTTTTATCCTGACTGATAGATGTCTATTACAGTTCTGTTCTCTCCTTTCTCTTGTTGCTCTGTATCTATTAGTGGTTTGTTTGGTTTTTTTTTTTGGTTGGTTGGTTTTGGTTTGGTTTGAGTTTTTTTGGTTGTTTTTCTGTTTTTACAGATCCTTCCTCTAGTCATTTATGAGATGCTGTCCTATTGGCTGTACTTTTGAGAAGTTTCTTATGGGAAAGTTCTTACAAGCTTCTAGCAATGCAAAACCTCAATTTACAATAAGTAGTTACTGCTGAGGGAGTCTTTTAAACACATATAATTGGCAATGTGCAGAATTATTGATTCTACACATGTGTATTACACTAATTGTAAACAACAGAATAAAAAAAAATCTTTAGTTTTTCAAGTTGGGCTGTTGGGGTGGGTTTTTTTGTCTGTTTGTTTGGGGGTTTTGTTTGTTTATTTGTTTTGCGTTTGGTTTGTTTGTTTCCTACTGGAATCACCAATATTTTGTTTGTACTTTGTATTACTGGGTTATTTTTCCAGTGAAAGATTCTGTGCTTCATGTTTGAAAAAATGACCTTGTGACTGCAGATTATGAGAGTGAGAAGATAAAGCACTAGTGTTTCACTGCCACTGCCTTTGGGTGCATCATTCTCAAGTTGTTTAGTTGCAGGAGGCATTAGAGAATTTTGGTAGCTTATGTCATGAGAGTTCATCTGACAGTGTAGAAGTCTGAATTAAAGAAAATAAGTGGTGCTTAGCTAGAGACCTTATGGTTATAGTGGGTGTGATGATTAATTTTTAGTTTCTTTTTCTTAAGTGTTCTGTGGCATAATTTTAATCTTAAGAACAAGAAGACTGTTGCCATTCTCATGTGAAAGAAGGACTTGAGCATTGGAACAGTGCTTTCTGCTTTCTAATGCCATTTTCTTAAATTATTTAATTTTCTTTATAACTGCTACTAGCCACACTTTTTCATTTGCTAAGCAAGAGCAAGTTTTTCACTAATGTCACTTAGTTTGACCTGAAAGCATCACAACATGATCTGTAATCAAGATTAGGCTAAATATTAAGGGACTTGAAGTCAAAGGTAGCTTGTTACACAGAATAAGGAAGAGAAAAATTAGAGGGAGGAAAATCTCTCCCCACCTCCCCAGAGGATTGAGGAGTTACAAATTAAATACTTTTATTTCATTTTTTTGTATGCCCCTTCTAAGGGAAAGAGAACAACAAGAATTCAGACACCTTAAACGTGGTTATTACAATATAATTTTTGTTTGCTCTTCTGAGAAAAAGTAATTTCATATTGAATATGCTGCCACTCTTTCCCCTTTTTCCTTACTTGCTGTGGTGGGACCACTGTCCTACATCTCTTCCATTCTCCACCACCTGCCTCTCTCCCTTTGAGCCCTTCTGTCCTACAACAGTGTCAGTTGGGAGCCATCACCCACCCATGTGTTTGGCAGCTGGCACTGCTGTGTCTTCAGAAGCTCCTTTCTATGTAAGGTTATGGTTCCTGACTGCTTGGTGATGAGTATAAGGAAGGGGGTTTTATGGTGGGTTTGTTGTTTGTTTGTTTGTTTTAGAACAGGAAGAACTAGAAAAAGGGAGAGGATAAATAAATACTGTAAATGGTTTTCCTGACACAATAGAAGGACAAGAGAAAGGGATCTTGCTCCCATATTGCTGAACATCCTTTGAGCAGTCTTTGTGTTGACTCTTAGAGGTAAATCAGAATAAGCTTTTTTGTAAAGGCCTGATACAGTGTCTGTGAAACACCTAGACTTTCAAATCTGGGAGATACAAATTGAAACCAGCTATAGTATGAACTTGGAAGGTAATTCATATGTCATATATGCAAACCAAGGCTTTTAATCTGTTGTGTGTTTTATTTTTCAGCCTTCCTGGGTGATCTTGTCTGTTCGCTGCGGAGCTCTTCTGCCGTATCCTTTTAGTTCAAGTTTGAGTCAACTCTATCAGAAACATGTTAAAATAGATACGAGGGATTAAAGACTTTTCCAAGTACATACAGCTTAAATTTTTAAAATGATAGGATGTGTTTTGCCTGCCAAGATTATAGTGTGCTTGGAGCTTCTTTGTCTTACTTCAGTTTTCCTGTCCCTCTGGCTATTTTGGATGCTTAATAGGCACTTACAAGAAAACCATCATCGAATGGACTTAAAACATTTTAGTTGGAAGATGATAATTAGCTGTGAGGATCCAGAAAAAATGCTGGAGTACAGTAAGGGGGCAAATGCTGGTTCAGAGTAGAGTGGCCTGTTCTGCCTTTTCTAGAAACAGAATTAAGGAAGGGATAAATGCCCAACAACTCATATCAGCACCGTATTATAAGTAACGCTTTGTAAACAGATAGTGTTTAGTAGTCCCATTTTTGGGATAGTCTGTCCTTGCCTTTGATAGACCCTTGTTGTTCGTGTTTGGCTAGATCTGTGTTTCTTCTTTGGAGTGTATATTCTCACATTTGGATGGCATATTCCTTCCTCTTCTTGTCAGTTGTTATTGTTTCATCTTTTTGTTTCCCTCGATTTTTTTCTTGGGATCATGGGAATGGTAACAATGTCTATTATTATATATAAAAAACCCTCCACATTTTCTTCTCAGACTATTCATGATGAAGATTCTGTATATGGAAAAGCTGAAGTAGAGCAATGCATTTCAATACAGATATGAGTGACTACAACAATGCCAGGACTAGGGAGATGAGCTGTCAGGCGTGAGGTCTCATTTTGGCATGAGGTTAGCAGGTGGTCCTGTCTATAATGGCAAACAAGAGGTGGTAGACACAAGAATCCAAGTGTTTATATTGGGAATTATGATCTCAGTGTGCTTCAGTGATTCAGAATTTATGTTTTATACCCAGTATTTCAAGGTATGTGCCTTTGCATCTCATTGTGCCTTGACTGTTTTAGAAACAGCCTGTATACTCTACTTCCCCAAGATAATTCAGCTACAGGGAGCTGTAGGAAGAGAATGCATTGAATTATCAGTTAAAATGATACAGTGAGGTCTTTGCAGCTGCTTTGATCACAACAGTCAGCATGTTAGACGGGATTCAGCAATTAGTGTGAAACACTTGCTGTAGTCACGGATGGTCTGACTGAAGCATTAGAAAGTTTTTTCTGAGTGACTTGGCTTCCAAATGGAAAAAAATGTGCCAAATATTACATGGGAAAGCCCAGATTAGCAGAACTACTCCTGCACTAAAAATAATTCGATTCTTGTGATGTGATTTAGGCTGGTGGGTTTTGTCTTTGGCATCTGGAAGTAGTAACTGTGTTTATCAACTTCTCATCAGGATGGGACCATACAGTCACATAAGTCACACGTCTGTAAGCCTTCTCCCTGTTCCTGAGGACTCATTGGAAAAAAAAAAAAAGTAGCTTGGAATTAGTTACATTTTCAAGTTTAAGTAATCCATCATTGCATTATTACTGTTGTTCTTTCCCGTGGAGAAGTTGCATTACCAGGAATTTGGTCTTCTGTTTGATACCAGGGCTTTTGAAAAGGGTACTCTTCAGAGCTGATGTTACTACATGGTCAGGAGAGAAACCAACAGATAAAACCACTGAGTGATGATGCAGCCCCTCACTAAATGGTAGCAATAAATGTGTGAATGTAGGAACCCTTAGTGGCTATTGCTCAGGAAGTCTTTATTGTGGGCGTATAGGAATGGCCAAATGAAAAGGCCAGGTCTTAGTAGTGTCATATCCTGGAGTTGCATGGAGAAAGGAAGTTCTGTCAGCAATAAATGTGTCCTTGGGCCTTTGATTTTATTCTTCCTAGTACTTCATGTCCATAGAACCTTGTGGTTTTAGATTTTATTCTGACCTTTACTCACCAAAATGGATTGTTAAGTCTTAACTTTGTTCTGTTTCAGTCTCTTTACAACTACTAGTGCAGTGGCACCTGGCCTTTCATTGGGGTTTTAGGTACTACCATAACAAAAAAAACAGAGTAGTTACTAGGAGCAGATTACTTTTCTCCAGTTGTTTGGTTTGGACCCTGCGTAGGTAGAGCTTTGAGATTCTGTATTTTTGTCTTCATGTTTTAACTGGAGGTGTAATGCTCAAAGTGGTCATTCGCTTTCTGAAGAAATGAGTCCTAGAAACATCTTTTAACAGTTAGATGTATGGATCTAGTAAGGGCCTTAAAGGATTTATGTTGCCTTACCAATTCTGGTACTTATTTGCTGGGCATTTGCCTGTCAGTTGTTAAAGGTGATGTTTAATGTAGAAAGATTTAATATGATATCAAAACAATTTTGCCCGTTGGTTATAAATACATTTTAACATTCCACTGTTTTCACCAGGGGAACTTCAGAAGTCAGTGTTCTCCCATTCCCTACTAACTGATGTTTGCAAAGTCTGGCTACCCTGCTGCTGAAGGGAAATAACAGAAACATGAATCTGGAAGCAGCCTTCGTGAAGAAGGAAAGAGTTTTGTGTGTGAAAACCTGTTACAATGCCATAGAAGGCTGGTGATTTTTCCTAATTTTCTTGATACCAGCAAAAGCAAGAATGTGGAAGCTGTATTTTTCCAAGGTCTTGTACAGATGAAAGAGGGTCAGAGCACTTCTGAATTTTTGTTGCTAGGAGGAAAAAAAAGAAGTGAGTTTTGTTGCATTCCCTCTTTTTTTTTTTCCTCTAGACGTAGTTGGTACATTGTTTTGCTGCCTTTAACTCTTAAGAGAGTCTGTTTCACTCCTGTTCTTTAAAGAGTGCAAGTTGCAGTCAAATTAATGGACCTCTTAAAAGTTAACATACCGTGCTCTTGGTGCTTTATGTGCTCAGAGCAGATGTTAAGGCAGGGAGTAGACAACAGTATGCTTTTGAAAGACCCAGTATTGAATCACTACCTTAGATGAGATACTGAGCAACACAGTGAAATTTAGGATGTGAATCAGTCTTGAACAATATGGTGTATTCTGGATAATGAGAGTAATCTATTCTTAAGTTTTAAAGTGCTCTGGGCTTTGTTGTCAGCTTGCTGTGTGTTGTCTCAACTCAAAATTCAAGTGTTGCTGGTGCATCTGTCAGCAGCACGGGGAATATAATTTTGTTTCATTTGAAGAACCTCAGTGTGTGCTCGTAATACAATGCACATCTGTTTCTGCAGTTATTTTTTCCAACAATGCGTGCATGTATCTTAAATACGAAATTGTATGAAAGTGTAGAAAAGGGAGGGAAGTTATAGAAGTCAGATGGTCTGTCTGTCTTTTCCAGGTCACTTTTGTCAAACTGTTCACTCTCCTCTTTCACAAGGCCCCTCTCATAGTGGAAACTTCATAGTCTTCCCAGTCAACTTAGAGTGCCTTACTTTGTTAGAGTTTAACCCTATTACCGTGATGCAATCTAGCCTGGTTTTGATTTATCCGAGCCACTCTGAGCAGGGAGAACAGATTACTTCTCTTTTCATCCATCAGCCTTTCAAGGATTTGAAGATGTGTCCTCTTAGCCTCTTAAAAATACAAATTCTGGTCTTTCAGTTTCCTAGGTCTGTTAAAATTCTCACTGCTCTTTTTCACATCCTGTTTCATTTATCTGTCTCTTCCATGCATCTGAAAACAAATATGCATTGCTACCAGAGATCTTGTTGAATTTTGAAAGCATAATGGAAAACTTCATGTTAGTTTCAGGCTGTGTTTCTGTTTCTACATCCCAGTGTGGTGATTTCTCAGTTTATGTTTCACAGTAGCTCCTACATTTCCCCCACCTCCTGTATCTGTTGCCTAGCCAACTTCCAGTGCAGAGTTAGACCTCAGTAGGAAAAAAATCAGCTGTGGAAGATTTGGTATTTGCATATACTGACTTGCCTACTACTGTTTGTAGATAATCTCTCTAATACTTTGTTTGGTTTGCTGTTTTTCTTGATATATGATCTTGTCCCTTGATATCCAGTGCCTTTTGTGGACTCGGTAATCATGCTCTGTGCTAGGAAACTGCTGTGAATTTTCCGGTCTTTGAGAAATTGCAAAGTGCAGGTTACCTTCCAAAAGGTATCTTCAACTGAAAAATTTACCATTTGGAAGATAAGCACTTGATAATAGATGGCAGCTCTTGATAATGACTTGTCTCCTGTAAGCAGAGCATCCTGAGATGGGCAGAGGAAGATGCTCTGGGAAGAGGTAAGATTATAACGTTACCAAAATGGGTCATAAATTAGAGGTGTCTTAATCCAATTTGACCCTCATTTTTTCTTGTTGTATACAACTTGAATTGGAAACAGACAACATGCTTTTAAAGTTTTTGAATGGTCAAATACATGGTAGTACCTGAAGAGTACTATGGACACTATTTAATTTCCTTCTAATGTCCCTCAGGAAACTCATTTAAATTATTTTGCATCCTTGACACCTGCTTTCCAGCGTAAGTGGCTTTTCTCCAGAATCGTGTCAGATCTTTTTTGGAGTCACTGCCTGTCTCTCTCAGGTAAGAAGTCAACCATATTTCAGTCCACTCCAGTGTACAATATGTGTGCAATGCTTTGTTTTTTTGAGGAGGAATAACCAGCTTTTCTGTTGTACTGTGACTTCTATTCCCTATCTAAAGCGAATTACCACCTAGGACAGGTTCTCACTGAAAATGAGGGTGTGAACATTTCAGACTGGACATTCAATCAGGAATTTATCTTGTGTTCAGCTGTATGGTGATTCTAAAACTCAGAGTGCACTAGACTGTGAAGGCTTTGCTCCTGTTCTTCTACTTCTGCATTAACACAATATTTAGTCAACATGTTTTCCCTGCTTAGGCACTGAAATGTTAACAAGGGTGCCAGTGAGTGAAGGAAGTGGAAAGTTGGTGGCTCGCATTCATGGCCAGCTCTACAGATCTGTGACCAGTATGTGTGTGTGTGCAAACGGACAGGATCAGGGCCTAGGTGCTGGTGGAATATATGCACATGTGTGCTTTGGATTTCTTAATGAATTACTGTTGCTGTAATACTGTCCCTAACTCTCAATGGTAATAGCTTAATACATGTGGCTTTCTTGGCAAGAGAGCGAGACATTACTGTGGCATAAATTGTTAGAAATAAACACTTCATGTGTTTACACAGGCTGTTACTTTGATTTGTTTGTTAAAATTCTGTTTAATGGATTTACACAGGTTGTCTAAGATAAATAATTCTTGTTTGCTTGATCACTAACTTTTCCTCTTGTGGAAGGTGATCTATTAGTGTTGAGATTTACAGGAGTGAAGAATGTTTTCTCTTTCTCTGTGCAGGTTAAAAATGATTGTTTAATTTTGTTGTTGTTGTTGTGTCTCTCTTCCACCTTTTTTTTTTTCCTCTGTAACTTCCATGCTGATTTGGATGTTAAAAGCGATAGGTAATACATTAGCCAGACTTGTAAATGGTATGTCATGGATTGTACTAAAATTCTTCAGGCGGGAGGCAGCTGGTTGCATAGAACTAAAAGGCTTATTTACCTTCCTTTTAGGTTTCATCTGAAGACCGAAGTACGCTGTGGGCTTTGATTACTTTTTATGGAGGGAATTGCCAGCTGAGCCTCAATAATAAGTGTACTCATTTGATTGTGCCTGAGCCAAAGGGGGTAAGAGTTTATTACATGTACAATTCCTCTTGTTGTAGCACTCATTTGCTTTTGAATAATCAAAAATTTTCCATCTCCCTGAAGTTAGGATTCTTCAGACTGTTCGTTAGTTTTGAACAGCTAAATTATGCATTGCAGCTCTTCAGGTTATTTTCTGCTATTTATTTTCTGTATGGCTGCAAGCCCCATTAATTCAAAAGATGTCCAGTTGCATATCGGTGCTTGTATTCCTGGTTGAATAAAGCATTTGATTCTTTATTCTGTTTATCTTAGCTTGACATGTCAATCATTAGTGATTATGATTTTTAAATCTGTAGATACAGAATTAGTGAAGAAAAAGACAAAATTGAAGAATTGTGTAAAATGCCCTTTGATGTTATGAGGGAGAAAGGAACAAAGAGAGCAGGAGGAGCAGGGTGTTTTTTGTTTGTGTTGTTGCTGTTTTCTGAAAGAAAAGAGAACTCTCGAGATCCCTCAACTGACTCCTCTTAAAGAGAGATGGTAGGATAAACAATACACAACATTCCTGTCCATTCTGATAAAGAGTCATACTTTAGATCACTCCTATCATAGAAATTGGGAGGAACCCATAAGGATTATCAAGTCCAACTCGCTGCTTCTCACAGGACTACCTAAAACTAAACATATGACTGAGAGCATTGTCCAAGCTCTCCTTGAACTCTGGTGAGCCAACACAACTTCCCTGGAGAGCCTGTTCCCATGACTGACCACTCTCTCAGTGAAGAACCTTTTCCTAATGTGCAATCTGAAAGCCCCCATATGCAGCCTCATTCCATTTCTTTGTGCCCTGTCTCTGGTCACCAGAGAGAGATCAGCACCTCCCCTTCCATTGACTCCCTCAAGGAAACTGTAGACTGTGATGAGGTCACCCCTCAGCCTTCTCTATGTTGAACCAGCCAAGTGTCCTCAGCCACTTTACAAAGTTTTGCCCTTGAGACCTTTCACCATCCTGGCTGTCCTCTGGACACACTCTAGTAGTTTAATGTCATAGAATCATAGAAATGTCTGGGTTGGAAGGGACCTCTAGAGGTCATCTAGTCCAACCCCCCTGCTGAGAGCAGG